>PVJN01001435.1:0-141208 GCA_004026805.1 Lasiurus borealis
TTTTTAACTCAGAGTCAACAGAGATAAAGCAACCAAAGCCCAGAATCCCCATCGCCGGTGGAGAATTTAAACCTTTGGCTGCCACACATCTCCAAAGTGCAAATGATGGTCGTTTCTTGACCTTGACGGGGCTTGTTCCATGAGAGGAAAAAGCCAAGAAAATCCGGAGACTGTCAGAGAGAAAGGGAGAAGGAGCAGAGAGAAGCTGCCTCAGCAGAAGGAACTCATTTTCAGAGCAGACCTCATTCCATACAGTTTTCCATCAATTAAGAGAAAAAAATTCATGTTCTAAAAACAGTTATTAAAAACACATAAACTAGCCGGCTTAAATGTGTGCGCGTCAACAAAATGTATAGTTTTTCATCAACTGGGAAAAAAATCCTGTTCTAAACAGTTATTTAAAATATCTAAACCAAGCTGATTTACATTTGTCTATGTCAACAAGAAACGTTTCAACTTATTTAATCAGGTTTATTTTAGAACACAGAAAATAGGAGTGGATTCACAGAAAGTATCCCAGACTCGTAATACACACATTTATTAAGACACTCGAAAATATGGTGCATATGCACCATAACTGCATTTTTTTAAAATATATTTTATTGAATTTTTACAGAGAGGAAAGAAGAGATAGAGTTAGAAACATCAATGAGAGAGAAACATCGATCAGCTGCCTCCTGCACGTCCCCTACTGGGGATGTGCCCACAACCAAGATACATGCCCCTGACCAGAATCGAACCTGGGACCCTTCAGTCTGCAGGTTGACGCTCTATCCACTGAGCCAAACCAGTTTCAGCCCATAACTGCCTTTTGAGTGGAAATTTAAAATTTATCCAAGAAGTT
This sequence comes from Lasiurus borealis, assembly GCA_004026805.1. Lineage (NCBI taxonomy): Eukaryota > Metazoa > Chordata > Mammalia > Chiroptera > Vespertilionidae > Lasiurus > Lasiurus borealis. The sequence goes on from PVJN01001435.1 coordinate 845, forward strand.
CGCAGGCAGACACCACTGTACAGGGTGGGAAAAGGTAGGTTTACAGTTGTGCCTATGGAAAAAGACATGCAGATTATGAGAAGGTAGCTTTATGAACTCCAAATAATGTCCTCACAACTGTGAGGCTAGGTTTGCACACACCCCCATATTTGATACTTGATAATTTCTGTAGCAAGCGGGGCAGTGGCTATTATTCAGATCTCCATCTTATCAACAGGATGTAGGCCTCAAGCTCTGGAGAACACTGCTCCAATGTGTGTACAGTGGTACCTGAAGGCACGAGTTTAATTCATTCCGTAACCTTGAGGCGTGGGAAACTATGAGACCCTTGAGTCGAGGTAAACTGGTGGGTCATGTGCAGCCGGCCGACCCGCGCGATGACTCCTATCTCAAATGTTGCTCATATTTCAAAGCAAAAATCGCTCGTTCGCTCGACGGCTCGTATCTCAAAAATCTCGTATGTTAGGGCACTCGTATCTCGCGGTACCACTGTATTTAAGGCCAGACCAGTTTCTCTCTTTGAGGAATCGCTGGGCATAGAGGTTCCAAGTCTGGTCTGAACTGGAATTCCTGGTTTGGAGTCCAAGGTGGACACCTCCCGGTGCTCCATTCCCAGACCCACAACCCTCTGGTGAGGGTTAGACAAGGAATGTTACAGCTCGGGTGCCTGGGAAAGGAAGTTTATTGCCAGGGAGAACTATCATCTTTGTATTTCAACAGAGATGAAACGGCGTAAAGGGAAAAGGAAAGCCGACCATACTCTCCTCACACAACAGTCTTGTTTTGTTTTGTTTTGTTTTGTTGCTGTATTTCTGCCTTCCCTCCTTGTTAGCATAATTATAACCATTCTGTATACAGTATACAAATCTGTACTCTCGCCGTGTTTACTTAACTTAGCATAAACACGTTTCTCACAAACACCATGTCAGTATCTGCAGCCAATAAATTTATTACAAGTAACCACTGCCTTCATTTTTAAACATTGGGGCTATTTCCAATTTTAGTGTGAAAAATAATGCCATAATAAACGTCTTGGTGAATTGAGCATTTGGCATGTACGGGATGAGTTGCTAGGAATGCACTTTTTAGAGGTGTGCTTCTGAGGGGCAGGGACCGTGTCTTTCTTTCTTATTGTTAAGTCCCCAGAGTCTAGTAGAGTCTGCTTCAAGAAATAGTGAATGAATGAATGACTTCAACAGACTCTTGCATGTTAAATATCAGGTATAAGTGATGCAGGGTGGGACAAAAGTAGGTTTACAGTTGTGAGCACATGAAACAAAGTTTATCCTTGTATTATTCATCATTCATTGTTGGATGTATTTTCCATGCAAACAACTGTAAACCTACAGTTATGAGTACATGAAACGGAGTTTATCCTTGTATTATTCATCACTAATTGTTGTATCTATTTTCCATGCAAACAACTGTAAACCTACAGTTGTGAGTACATGAAACAGTTTATCCTTGTATTATTCATCATTAACTGTTGGATGTATTTTCCATACAAACAACTGTAAACCTACAGTTGTGAGTAGATGAAACAGAGTTTATCCTTGTATTATTCATCACTCATTGTTGTATCTATTTTCCATGCAAACAACTGTAAACCTACAGTTGTGAGCACATGAAACGGAGTTTATCCTTGTATTATTCATCATTAACTGTTGTATCTATTTTCCATGCAAACAACTGTAAACCTACAGTTGTGAGTACACGAAACAGTTTATCCTTGTATTACTCATTAATTGTTGTATCTATTTTCCATACAAACAACTGTAAACCTACCTTTGCCCACCTGGTATATAGTTCTCATGTTAAACATTATAGTTCATTAAGATGTAAGCGACACGTGCTAAACAAAAAAAAGAGCTACGAAGGCACTATCAAATGGCATAAAAACAGGGCCATATTACATTTTTGAATTTTTAAACTTTTAAAGCCCAATGTTAAGGGTTTGCTAAGGAGCAAATAACAGTGGGTCTGCAAGCAACAGGTGTAGAGGTACAGTCTGCAGGCCCAGCTCCCCTCCATCTCCCCGGGGCCTCACTTCCAATGCGCGGGCCAGTGGCATCCTTTCCCCAAAAAGACATCCCTGCGCTCAGGCTCATTTGCATCTCTGCCGCTCCCCATCTGGCAGAGGAACCGCCGAACCTGATTTCACAAGAACTCTCAGGCCGCACGGCCCTCTACACAGTGAGGGTACTGAGGACGTGTCTGTTATGTTGCTGGTATTTTTTTCTCTAATTCAGCTTTTTTTATGCTGTAATTGAGATGTGTCCTTGAGGCACAAAAGCTTTTAATTCTTAAGAAATCAAGAGGACTCTCTGCATTCGGGAAAACCTTCTCCCTGCCTGGCGTCGCCTGGAATCTCTTTGTCAATGACTTCTTCAGAGAGTGGTTCAAAGTGCTGCTTCCTGATCTCACTGTGTCTTCGCAACATTAGCATATTTTTCAGAGAACCCCCCAAAACACGGCTTTTCTGTGACCCACACAACTCCCTGTCTCTGTCTGATTTCAGGGTTAATACTACATTAAACAGTGAAAGCCAATGGGATGTGGTCCACGGTTAAAAGTTACAATGGGAGCCGAAACCGGTTTGGCTCAGTGGATAGAGCATCGGCCTGCGGACTGAAGGGTCCCAGGTTCGATTCCGGTCAGGGGCACGTCCCTTGGTTGGGGGCACATCCCCAGAAGGGGGTGTGCAGGAGGCGGCTGATCAATGTTTCTCTCTCATAGATGTTTCTGACTCTCTATAAAAAAATCAATAAAATATATTTTTAAAAAAGTTACGAGGAGGAAAACATGTGATGAAGTGTTTCTGCTAATGGTAGGTCAAGGGTAAACCTCCATAAGCAGATGTTGTGGATTCCACACCTGTCTTTCTGATCTCAATCAACTCTTAGATTTTTTTTTATCTCAACTCTTACCGTTTCCCCAAAAGTAAGACATCCTCTGAAAATAAAACCTACTCCCAGTTTTGCCTCTCGCTGTCATATAAGGCACCCCCCCCCCGAAAATAAGACCTCCCTGATAATAAAGCCTCCCCCAAACATAAGGCCTCTCCGGAATAGAAGGCCCCCGAAGCTACCATCAGGCATCTGACTCCTGATTTAAAGAGACCTCGCCCTGCCTGAACAGCTCCGGCTGCGCTGCGGCCCATCAGGGAGCTGGTTTGTGATGACAAAGACTACCAAATGTAGACAGGTCATACATTTCCTTTTTTTGTTCAACAATAAATGTGTATCGTATTCTTCTTCATGGAAAAATAAGACATCCCCTGAAAATAAGACCTGGCGCATCTTTGGGAGCAAAAATTAATATAAGACACTGTTTTATTTTCGGGGAAACAGGGTATATTTTTTCTGTCTCCATGACTTTGGCCCCTTCTCGGCATCCCTCACATTGCCTTAAGATGGTTTGCGATCCATGTTACTTAACAGCTGAGAACCCTCCCTTCCAACATGGAAACCCATCAAGATGGCTGAGTTCACTTCTAGTATTTTCCAACAACTAATAGCAGTAATCTCAGGCTTGATAAGCAGAAGGCCAAGTATGCTCTCTCCCATGCCGTACGTAAGTGAGAGATCAAACTCTGCAACAGAGCTAGATGCATTTTAACTTGTTGGAAGTGGAGCTAAAGATTCCTTGGATACATTTTTTATGGCCTACATGCACAGAAACCAGCCTTCGGAAGGATGTTTTGTTACCTTCTGTGGGAGTTAGAGGGAATAATTTCAGAGTTACAGAAGCACTGAATACAGTAAATCTTAGAAACACTTTTATCTTAAAAACACCAAAAAGCAGCCACGTGTAAGCATTGCTCCGAGCAGGTGGGGGGGCGGGGTGCCATATTAGCAGTCCTCTGACGCCCCGGAGTTCTTTATGACTCCTATCATGTCACTTACACAAAAGTGGAGCCCCCCTTTGTATGACGGTGCCAACGCCGTATCAGATGGACAGGCGAGTGAGTCAGCAAAGGCCACTTTTGTCATCAAAATATATCATTTATTTCAGCAGTTTCTGCGAATTTTTTATATCCAAGTATCTTTATGACGCTGACAGTCATCAAACGGATGTTTGTCAAAGGACATTTCCCAGATGTCTAAATAAAACAGTTTTTGCTTTGATGAGTTTTATACTGAGAGCTGAAGGAAGACCACACTCTATTTGAATTTCTCTCCTTTTAGAGGATGTGTCATATATTTCTCTTTTCAATTTGCCTCTCACCCAACATTTGAATACTTAACGTTCTAGTTAGTTGGACTCCGGTTCATAAAATAATCTTCTAAAAATGTTTTTAGACCAAGATGAGGAAAGGAATAATGTTGCGGAGGGCAGGGAAGTGTCTTAACAACAACAGATTCCGTTGATAAACGGGCAAAAGTAAAAATAAGACAATTCAGAAACAAGGAAATGTAATGCGGAACACACGTACAGGAAAATATTCATCCTCGCTAGTAAGCCACAGAATACAAATGAAGACCTCAACACCAACAAGGCTCTTTTCCTATCAAATCAGCAAATGCTTCTCTTTCTTTTTTTTCTTTTTTTTAAAATATATTTTATTGATTTTTCACAGAGAGGAAGAGAGAGAGATAGAAAGTCAGAAACATCGATGAGAGAGAGAGACATCGATCAGCCGCCTCCTGCACGCCCCACAGTGGAGATGTGCCCGTAAGCAAGGTACATGCCTCCGACCAGAATCGAACCTGGGACCTTTCAGTCCACAGGCCGACGCTCTATCCACTGAGCCAAACCGGTCTCGGCAGCAAATGCTTCTCTTAATGACATCATTGGACAGAGGCCTGGGTGGTCCATCTTGATGGGAAGTCAATTGCACCACATGTTGGAAACTCGGGGTTGTCCCTTGGTACAAAGCCCACACCCTGTGGTGGTGACCCCCTTACAGTGTCACTCAAATCATAGAAAAGTAATATACTATTTTTCGTTCACCTTCTACTGCAATTTGTTCACCCTCGTGGCATTAAGATAACAACCAGCATTCAAACTCTAACAATAAATTAAGTTACCTTGTGCACGGAAATCCTCAGCAAGGGTTGTGAGAAATATCTTTAAGAAACTCTTCAAAAGTATTAACATTTGTTATAATACAAATGAAAAAAAGCAAAACATGCATGTATCACACCATGAGTGGTGATAAAAGTAAAAGCAAAAATAGTGAGAAAAAATGAGCCAGAGACTTAGCTATCAAGGTCTTCGGGTGGTGAGATGGCAGATGGCATTTTCTTTTAACTCTAACTACTTGTCTTTGTTTTTCCCATGCAATAAGCACAGACTGGATTAAAACTAAGTACAAAGTGAATTACAAAAAGCAAAAGCAAAAACTATGTCAAGTATCTTTTTTTTTGTTTTGTTTTGTTTGTTTTTAAAATATATTTCATTGATTTTCTACAGAGAGGAAGGGAGAGGGATAGAGAGCTAGAAACATCAATGAGAGAAAGACATCAATCAGCTGCCTCCTGCAAGCCCCACAGTGGAGATGTGCCCGCAAGCAAGCCTGGGACCTCTCAGTCCACAGGCCGACGCTCTATCCATCCACTGAGCCAAACTGATCTCGACTATGTCAAGTATCTTGGGGACAAGTCATCCCCGAAGGCTGAGCCCTTCATTCAGAACCTGGCTACATGACAGAGATACACCGTCAGCTTGGAGAGACACATGTATACACACTATGATCTAACTAATGGCATTTTTACACAAACAGATTTAAAATATTGACGTGCTAAGACAATGGCACATTAAAATGCCTGGCTGGTGTAGCTCAGTGGTTGAGCATGGACCTGTGAGTCAGGAGGTCACAGTTTGATTCTCAGTTGGGGCACATGCCTGGGTTGTGGTCTTGATCCCTGGTGTGGGGGCATGCAGGAGGCAACCGATCAATGATTCTCTCTCATCGTTGATGTTTCTATCTCTCTCTCCCTCTCCCTTTCTTTTTAAAATCAATAAAAATACAGTGGTACCTCGAGATACGAGTGCCCTAACATGAGATTTTTGAGATACGAGCGATTTTTGCTTTGAAATATGAGCAACAGTTGAGATACGAGTAATCGCGCGGATCGGCCGGCTGCACACGACACCAGTTTACCAAGACTCGAGCGTCTCATAGTTTCCCACGCCTCAAGGTTACGGAACAAATTCAACTCGTATCTCGAGGTACCACTGTAATGTCAAAAATATTGGTATTCAAATCTTTGGCAATAATTTCTAAGAAAACAGGAGATTTTTCCACGTGTTTCTAGTAAACCAAGAACGCAACTGGATGGAAGGTTCAAGAAGGCAGAGTCTAGATGAGCACCTGGAACAGTGTCTCCCCTTTAGAGACACCCAGCAGAAGGGTGGCAAGCCTACCTCTCCCCAACCTGGACGGGATTTTAGCAGAGGCTGCGAGGCCACGTGCTTGACTGTAGAAATCACTTCCTCCCCAAATGTTCTCCCACCTCTAATTCCCATCTCCGTGAATGGCACCAATGCCCATACAGCTGCTCAAGGCAAATATCTGAAGCTTCTCTTTTTCTTTGCCACTCACAAGTCCATCAGCAGAGCACATCTCAGCTCCAGGCACTGCTTCCCACCCCTCGGCCGCCACCCCGTCCATGCCGGACTGTGTCTCCAGTGGAGCCCCGGAGGGACCTTCCTGAAGTCCCCAGATGCACAGCTGCAGGATGAGGCATCCCAGCACCAATCAGAGCACGCCTCTCCCTACTGTAGCACATTCCAAAAGCCTCCCCAACGCTCCACAGTTAAACCCCAAGCTGAAATGCCTTTCCTTGGTCCACACAGATGACTATAATTGGCTCCCAACTATCTCGTGAATGGAATCTCAGACCATTTGCTTCAGCTCTATTTGCTCTTTCTTCTCCTCCTCTTCTTCCTCCTCCTCCTCTTCTTCCTTCTCCTCTTCTTCTTCCTTCTCTTCTTCCTTTTCCTCTTCCTTCTCCTTTCTTCCTCTTTCTCTTCCTCCTCTTCCTTCTCCTCCTCCTTCCTTTCTTCCTCCTTCTCCTCCTCCTTCTGTTCCTTTCTTCTCCTCCTCCTCCTCCTTCTCTTCATCTTTCTCCTTTTCTTCCTCCTCCTCCTCTTCCCTCTCGTCCTCCTCATCTTTCTCCTTCTCCTCCTCCTTCTGTTCCTCTTTCTTCTCCTCCTCCTCCTCCTTCTCTTCCTCTTCCTCCTCCTCCTCTTCCTCTTCCTTCTCTTCCTCTTCCTCCTCCTCCTCTTCCTCCTCTTCCTCTTCCTCTTCTTCCTCCTCCTCCTCTTCCTCCTCCTCCTCTTTCTTCTTCTTCTCCTCCTGTGTTTGCCACTGGCTTCTGCCTAAATGTCCTTCCCCAAATGTTTACAAGGCTGTTTTTTCTTGCTTGTAAAGTCTTTGTTTACATATCAGCTCATGGGGAGAACACCCCTGACACCTCCTTTAAAGTAGCCCCGAGCACATTCTCTGCCATCACTCTCTTTATTCCTTCCCATTGCCTCAATCACTATTTATATGTTTCTTAAATTGATCCAAGCAATGCGAGCTCCATGGGGGAGGAACCTTGTCCACTCTATTCACTGTCTCATTAAAACGCCTGGGATGAAGCTGTTCAACTGACACAGAAGCAACAAATGTCAGATACGCTAGCTCATGACCCAATGCCACCCGGGAGAACACCCTCCAAAGAGACTGGTGCCGAAACCTGAAGGGTCCCAAGTTCGATTCCGGTCAAGGGCATGTATCCGGTTGCGGGCACATCCCTGGCATGCAGGAGGGGGCTGATTGATGCCTCTCTCTCATCGATGTTTCTAACTCTATCCCTCTCCCTTCTTCTCTGTAAAAAAAATTAAAATAATATATTTTTTTAAAAAGAGAGACTGGTAACTCATGGAAACCCTGGTAGAGAGTGGTGAAACCGCCTTCAAATCCCTCTGGCTCTGAGGATGTGTGAATTTTGGGGGAGCCATTTAACAATACAGAGACATTTTGTGACATGACTGTTTCCTGATTATCAAGACGCAACACATCCTTTGAAAAGTAGCTATTAAAACCGCTATGGGAGCACGGACCGCATGCGGGCACTTCTCCTCCTGTCCCTCCCATCACTCTGACCATTTCTTTCATAGGTAAGTGCCTGCCTGCTACTGGACAGTCCGCACTTATAGGGAGGTGCCAGCCCTTAGCTGCCCCTCTTGCCCTTGTTAACACCTGACCCCTCCTACTGTCCAAGCTAGTCCCATAGTAGGCATTGGCATGCTGGTACCTTAAAAAAAAATCACCATTTAACAATGTTCAGACCTGTATATGTAAACAATGCATTTAGATATGTTTTCCGAGAAAGGGAACCCCTTTCAGCCTACACACTCCAAAAAGCATTGATGAACTTCACATGCATCCATGTGGGAAATTCAAAGTGTGTCATGCTACTCAGGTGCTCTGGTGGGCCAGCAGGATTGGGGGTGCAGGAGAACAGGACAGCAGCACTGAAAGGAGGAGGACCTCCCACAGAGGGGTGAGGGTAAGAGGCCCTGAATGTGAGTCTGTTATCCCAGCTGCCAGTGCCAGCTGTCTGCGCACAGACACACGGAGCGAGAGGCGGTGTGAGGTAATGGAGAGACCACAGGCTTTAGAGTCCCGTAGGCCTGTCCAATCATCCTCTACCACCTACTGATGGCATGGGCTCCTTGGACAAGCTTTTTCTTTCAGCTAAAGATCCATTTCTCTTGCAAGTAAAAAATATGATCCTGATATATATGTCATAGAAGCATTCAGAAGATTCAGATACATTTATGTATGGAAAAGCTCTTAAAACTCTTGGTATCTTCTAGATGTTTCATTTACATGAATTGTTTTCCCACCCTTTCCTGAGAGCAGAAGAGGCTTTGCACTGTAGAGATTTGCAGGCCCTGAGAACTGGAGGGTGGGGGGAGGGATTTTCCAGAAATAACTGTGTCAAGTGAGGAGAAAGCTTGTTAAGAATGGCTACCCTACAAAACACCCACTGTAATGGGGTGATCTAGAAGTAGTGAAGATACTAGTGAATGTTTAATGCTCTTGGGGATGGAGTGGGGCTGATTTTTAACATTTGCCAATTTCTATCATGTAAATCCGACTCCATAACTGATTTCAAGTGACAAAAATGGCACGCACACGTTCATGCAGGAGCCCATCCAGCCCACCGCGTGTGGCAGGAAGAAGGGGGTATTAAACACTGACCAATACAACGGCCGAGGAAGTAGAATGGAAAACACTAGGACAACAGCACCATGACAAGCAGGGCTCTTGGGTTTCTCAGCAGGAATTGTGGAAATTACAACAGAAAGGTCCAGTGAGCAAATTTTAAAAATACCATTTGGTCCAGTCAGTGTGGTTCAGTGATTGACATTGACCTGTGAACTAAGAAGTCATGGTTGATTCCTGGTCAGGGCACATACCCAGGTTTCAGGCTGGAGCCCCAGTGCTGGGCATGCAGGAGGCAGCTGGGCAATGATTCTCTCTCATCATTGATGTTTCTATCTCTCGCTCACTCTCCCTTTCTCTGAAATGAGATAGATAGATAGATAGATAGATAGATAGATAGATAAAAATTAAAGAATCATTTCATTTGCAGTAGGTGAGTGGTAGATAAAAATTAAAGAATCCTTTCATGTACAGGTGAGTGATAGGTGGATGGATAGATAGATAGATAGATAGATAAAAATTAAAGAATCGTTTCATCTGCAGTAGGTGAGTGACAGATAGATAGATAGATAGATGATAGATAAAAATTAAAGAATCCTTTCATCTGCAGTAGGTGAGTGATAGATAGACAGATAGATAAAAATTAAAGAATCCTTTCATGTGCAGTAGGTGAGTGATAGGTAGGTAGGTAGGTAGGTAGGTAGATAGATAGATGATAGATAGATAGGTGATAGATAAAAATTAAAGAATCCTTTCATGTGCAGTAGGTGACAGATAGATAGAAATTAAAGAATCCTTTCATCTGCAGTAGGTGTGTGGTAGATAGATAGATAGATAGATAGATAGATAGATAGATAGATGATAGATAAAAATTAAAGAATTATTTCATCTGTAGTAGGTGAGTGATAGATAGATAGATGATAGATAAAAATTAAAGAATCCTTTCATCTGCAGTAGGTGAGTGATAGATAGATAGATAGATAGATAGATAGATAGATAGATAGAAGGATAGATAGATGATAGATAAAAATTAAAGAATCCTTTCATCTGCAGTAGGTGTGATAGATAGATAGATAGATAGATAGATAGATAGATAGATAGATAGATAAAAATTAAAGAATCCTTTCATCTGCAGTAGGTGAGTGATAGATAGATAGATAGATAGATAGATAGATAGATAGATAGATAAAAAATAAAGAATCCTTTCATGTGCAGTAGGTGAGGGATCCCTCTGAGAGGCAGATCCAGCAAAGGGAGGACAGGAGAAGTCCAGTGGCAGAGTCTCAGTAGGAACAAATGGAAGGAAAGAGAAGACAAGTGTAGACAATCACCTCTGCAGGAGAGCAGCAAGGCTGCCATGGAATGCGGCTCAAGGTAGCTTGAGCCAACCTGGCAGGCATGAGCCACTAGGTGGAGAGAGGTAGCAGCCCAAGCACAGCCGAGGACAAAGGCCACCCAGGTCAGCAGGACAAGAGCCGGTCAGATGATAATGGCACCACTCTGTGCTAGAGAGAGAGAGAGTCCTGGGAAAGTTTCCCGGTCCGCTCTGTTATTTCCGTCTCCAGCAGGAAAGAAACAGTGCTGACCCTGCCTGATTTCCAAGGTCAAAAACAGTCGTGAGCCGTGAGCCAACTCTGTCACGTTCTAGCTCTGTGATCTCAGGGTACATTCATTTCCTCAGCTGTCATGTGTAGATAATAGCAGCTCCCTTCACTAGTCTGTTTGTGTTTTGTTTGGGTTTTTGTTTGTTTGTTTTATGAAGATGCAATTAAGCATCTCAAACATGGCCGGGACCTCTCAGACCACCTGGCCTAGAGTAGACCTAGGTATGTTTCAGCTTCTGTACCCCACCCCTTACCGAGACCATGAGGCATGGAAATGAAAATGACAAAGGTCTCCTGTCCTCTACCCGTGACGGACAGGAAGGAAATGCTCCTTCGGCTGGGTATGTCCTGCAGCCCTCGGGGCGGTGAGGGGATAAACAGGATGGACCTGCCCTCCCTACACACACACGGACGGCGCACTGAAATGGTCAACTTTTATACCCGTGGGCTGGGCCGGGCAATGCCACCTGGGGGAACCACCCATAAAGCACTGGGAGACTCAGCTGCACAAAAGATGTTCCATGATCAATGTTCATCCCGCGAGATGTTCTGTTGGGGTAAATCATGAGGAGATATGAATCATGGGGAGAAATAGGCAGCACCTAACTTCAGAAGGCAATACCTCTGAAATGAACTTGCTCCAGCTTTTCCTCATTTGACACCAACTATTTTTAGGAGTTCGTTAGCTCATTTCTTATATGAACGCCTTGCAGGAGTAACGTTTGTTTTAAATCCCTTAAATGGTGCCTTCGGGGCTGAAAACGTACCTCTATTTATTTTCATACGGTAAGTAAGAGGGAAGTCAGACAGTTACCAAAGTGTAAAAGTCGGTCACTAATATTTAAATCAAACAAACCGATCCAAATATTTTAAGGAACCATGGTTACCATACCCTGAATTTTACATAAATATTGAGTGAGGACTATTTATATGAGTTGGTCAGTGTTTGGAAAATGGACAAAAAGAAAGGTCACTTTAAGTTTAGTGAAAACTTTGGCCCACAACTCCTTAAAAGTGGGACAGGCATCCTTTCTCAGTAGAGAGCAACCAAAAGAAAGTGCTCAAGCTTCCAGAAAATACTATTATTTTTTTCACGTCTGCATACACTGGCATTCTTCCTGGCATATGTGCAAATCCTGTTCCCTATGTGCTAAAAGATCAATAAGCCATGTTCCCATAATTTTTAAAAAGTTATTCATTTTAGCTAATAAACTCATAAACATTCTCCTTGTAAAAAAAAAAAAATCAGCTACCAAATAAGTCAAAGGAACAATTAATATAATTCTCTGTTGTGGGTCCTTTCTCTCCATCTACACTAATAAAAGAGAAAGATGCAAATTGACCATACCTTCGTGACACCCACCAGCTAATCAGGAGTATGTAAATTAACCCAACAAAGATGGTGGATTAATTTGCATATGAAGGTGCAGAGCAGCCAGGGGTAATTGCCATGGTGACAACACAGGCCTTATGCACCACCCCAGCCTCTCAGGGTCTCTGGGCAGCATGGGAAGGTGGGGCCGGAGAGGAAAGAGGTGGCTTCAGGGCCAGAGTGGAAAAGCAACGCTGGCAGCCAGGGAAAGGAAGGCCCATTCTTGCACGAGTCTTTGTGCACCGGGCTTCTAGTCTAAAATAATGATTATGATTATCTTCTGTTATAATTTGGGTGTTTATCCTTTAAGGTGTTGTTTATCTGTCTGTGTCTTTAATATACATGTTACATATACATACATATATATGTTATATATGTGTGTGTGTATATACAAAAATTTTATATATAACATTACACAATTTTATGTATATATTTATAAAACAACTGTTTTGTGTAATGAGTGGAAAGGAATTTACAAGTAACACACTCTACATTTTCTAAAAATTGCCTTCTTTTTTTTTATACTAAGCAGTATCTTTTAGGCCTTTTTAGGTTAGTATATTCTGTATTATTACATGTTGGATGCACATCATTATTTAGGTTTTTGCCCTACCGGTGAAGAAATATTTGCAATACATGTGTCAAAACCTCTATTCTCAACATATACATTGCTCCTAAAAATCAATAAGAAAAAGACAAACAACCCAATAGAAAAATTGGCAAAGCATGTGAATAGCCAGTTTGCATAAGAAAACACAGATAAAAATATGCTCAACCTCAGGATTATCTAGGGCAATGGTCCGCAATGGTCCCCAAGATCATTGTAGGGGATACATGAGATCCAAACTATTTGCATCATAATTTTATGTTGCTTGCCTCTTTCTCGGTCTTGATATTTGCAATGATAGTGCACAGCAATGGTGGGGAAAAATGCAGACTCTTAGCCCAAAATCAAGATAGTGGTACCCAAACATATAGGAGTCATTGCATTCTTCACTGCCAGGCACTTGGGAGAAAAAATAAAAAGAATTCCTTGCTGTAATTACACATTGTATTACATTCCTCTCATGGAGTCCTTGCTTTTTACTATTCTGTGTGGCAAAATAAGGATTAATGCCATCACCAGGAAGGACACTTGTGTGATTTCTATAAGCTCAATTAGTACTTTATTTAATTCAATGCCATTTTAGATAAAGGACAACAGTTGAACTATAGTGATGCAGATGCCTGTTTGTCAGATGTGTTCTCAAACATAATCAAAATGAGCCAATCACTTCAAGGAAAACACCTAATGGTGTTTGTGGCCAGTGATTAACTGAGCCCTCAAGCAAAAATTAAATTATGGTAAACTTCTATCTGCTGCTGTCTGTTTGACAGCTTCCAATACTTAAAACTTTTCTGATGTGATTGATGGTGGTATTAATAAGTGTGAATTTTTGCTCTTGCATAATGAAAAGTGTTCAATTGGGAAGATATGCAAAATTCAGCAAATCAATATTTTTCAAATAACCAATGCATAATATAACAAATTCTTTAGTGGTTATAAAACATTCATTTAAGGTACAAGATAGACTGATGAATTTTAAAATTACAAAGCATGAAAAGCTCAGTGATAGTTTCAGATTCCACCTGGAAATTTATATTTAAGAAAATATTACTTGTAGAGTTTTGATATAGGAACAAAGAAGAATTACTTCAAAGGCTATTAGAATATTCCTGTTTTCTAACCACAAATTTACGTGAAGCTGCTTTCTAAATAGTTTCTTCCACCAAAACAATATACTAGCAGATTGAATGCAGACGCTGATGTGAGAACCCATCTATCTTCTATTAAGCAAACATTTAAAGAGATCTGCAATCATGCAAAACAATACCAATCTTCTCACTTAACTTCTAATTTGTTTGAGAAAACATAATTTTTTAATTTAAAAAATGTCACTTACGTTACCATGTAATAGGCTTATTACTGCCATTTTAAATGAATAGTAACTATTCTTTTTTAACTTCTCATCTTTAATGTCTAACATGGTGAATCTTGACAACTGTTGCCAGAGAAACAAATGCTTTTAGGGGGTCCTTAAATATTTTTAAGGGGTGCCAGGAGGGCCTGAGACCAAATTCTCTGAGAATCTCTGATCAAGGAAATGCAAGTTCAATGTAGATACCATTTGTGATCCAGCAGTTTGGCTAGAATTTTAGAAATTAATAACATCAAGCATCGGTGAGCATGCAGGAAGTGAATATGCTCCTAATCTGATTGCTTGTGGGAATATAAATTGGCATAGTCGCTTGGAAGGACAAGTAGGCTGGCCCGTTATAGGGCTTGGCAAACTTTTGCCATGAAGACCAGAGAGAAGGAGAGGGAAACGCCTTATTTATATTTAAAATGTGTGTAGTCTATGCTTCAGTTACTCTGTACCTACCCTAAAGAAATGCGAACACTGTGAATTATTTAATACGCGCTTTGCACTGTTCAAACCACTTTATATAGATTAACCCACTTAATTCTCACAACAGCGCTATGAGGTAAATACTGTAGTTTCTCTGTTTTATAAAGGATAAAATTGAGGCTCAGGATGGTTAAGTAACTCACCGAAGGCCACACAACGAATATACTAATCTTCTCATTTCACTTCCAAGTTGTTGGAGAAAACATAATTTTTTAATTTAAAAATGGCTTTTTTTAACATGTAATAGGTTTGTTATTGCGATTTTAAATGAAGAGTAACTATTTTTTTTTTAAGTAGCCGAAAGCTGGAAATCACCTACATATTTAGACTTTAAGCATTATGTTTGGTCTGGTGGGAGCCTTTCCTTATATAGATCTCCAAAAGTTAAGTGGTTTCCTGCCTTCACACCTTAGCCATTCTAATTTTCCTGGGTGCATCTGAAACCCCCACATTCTCATGAAAGCTTTTGCTGACCATGCCCGCTCATGACGGTCTGTGTTTTTGTAATTCCCCCATAGAACGTTATCTTTGGAGTTCAATGTTTCCTTGACATGTCTCCTACCCCTGGTAGACCAGTTCTTTTTTTTAAAAAAATATATTTTATTGATTTTTCACAGAGAGGAAGGGAGAGGGATAGAGAATTAGAAACATCGATAAGAGAGAGACATGGATCAGCTGCCTCCTGCACGCCCCCTCCTGGGGATGTGCCCGCAAGCAAGGTACATGCCCTTGACAGGAATCGAACCTGGGACCTTTCCACTGAGCCAAACCGGTTTTGGCAAGACCAGTAGTTCTTAAAGGACGGAGAATGAATGGATCTCGTGATCTCTTTCTATTCCTTACAGTCCATCACCATCTCCACCACTTCCACTGCCCCATCCCCACCTAAGCCACCATCACTGCTCATCTGAACTGAGAAAGCTGCCAGATGGATGTCCCTGCTCCCACCTTGCCTACCTGCCACCCGTTCCCTCCACAGCATCCAGGTTGAATCTGAGAGAGAGTTGAATTCAGATCAAACATCCATCTCAGAAGCCTCTCGTGGCTTCCCAAAGGATAAAGTCACAAATCTGAAGCAGGATCTTAGCGATGTCCTTTGACCTGACCTCATCGCTGACTGCTGTCCTGTCTCTTCCTGCTCTGGCACCCACCGGTCCTTGCCATTCCTCATGATTGACAAGACACTCCTACCGCAGAGGCTTTGCAGAGGCTGTTCCTTCTGCTTGGATGCTCTTCCCCAAGATTTGGCAAGGCTCCTTCTTCCACTTCAGGGAGGCGTCTGCTAAAACGTCCCCTCAGCAGGGAGACCCTCCCTGACATCCAGCTCCTTTACTCTCTCTCTTCCTTTTCTCAGCTTCGCCTTCCTATCACTTCCTGGAACTCAGGGTAAATTATAACTATTCATACAGGTACCTGCTTCCCATCTCTCCTCTCAGCCAGACCTAAAATAGTGCCTGAAACATGAACACTTCATAAATAAATGAATGGAATGATTCTCAGTGTCTCACTTCCAAAATGGAGGTAATCCTGTCCCTCACAGGGCTGTTCTATATAATAAAAGGCTAATGTACAAATTGACAGAATGGAGGAAAGACTGGTCGCTATGACGAGCACTGACCACCAGGAGGCAGATGCTCAACGCAGGAGATGCCCCCTGGTGGTCAGTGCTCCAGAAGTGGGCTCATGGTTGGCAAGTGCAGGGGCACTAAGGATGTCCGACTGCTGGACTGCAAGGGGGCACAGGTTGGACTAAGGGACCACCTCCCCACCCCCGAGTGCATGAATTTCGTGTACTGGGCCTCTACTTGTTAATAATAATTACTACTTAGTTGATTATTAAAATATAGTAAGTAGCCAGAACCGGTTTGGCTCAGTGGATAGAGCGTCAGCCTGCGAACTGAAAGGTCCCAGGTTCAATTCTGGTCGGGGATAAGTACCTTGGTTGCAGGCAAATCTCCAGTGGGGGGCGTGCAGGAGGCAGCTGATCCATGTCTCTCTCTCATCGATGTTTCTGACTTTCTATCCCTCTCCCTTCCACTCTGTAAAAAATCAATAACATATATTTTTAAAATATATATACTAAGTAGTGCCAGGTGTACTGCTAAACACTCTGCCTGCATGATCTCACAGAATCCTGACAACAACAGGTGAGATTTAAATCCTTGTTCCCTCCCACTTTACAGATGAGGAAACTGAGACTCAGAGGGGATGAGCCAGGGCCCAGCGGTGAGTCATGGAGGTGCCAGGCTTCACCAGGAGTTGCCTCCAGAACCCCATGGAACGAAGAACACAGACGCACACACACGAGTGCTCTATACATGCAAGAAGTCGCCATTTACATCTTTCTGCTCCCAGGAAGGGTGTGTGGCAGGATGCCGTCATGGCTGGAGACAGAGGTGCGACCTGATGGGGTTCCAAGTGAGCTGGGCCTCCGTGTGCCACTGCGACTCGGCGACACAGCTCAGGTGGGGAAAGGGGACTTCCTTCA
This sequence comes from Lasiurus borealis, assembly GCA_004026805.1. Lineage (NCBI taxonomy): Eukaryota > Metazoa > Chordata > Mammalia > Chiroptera > Vespertilionidae > Lasiurus > Lasiurus borealis. The sequence continues at coordinate 17,925 of PVJN01001435.1, forward strand.
GGCCTGAGCAGGAAGGGTGTCTGCCGAGTCCCTTTTCTGATCAGATAACCACGGAACCCTCCCGATGCTATTTTCAGGGGGCACCAGACCGGACTTTCTCACCCGCCGGTTATCTGGGCCGCGGGAAGGAACTCCGGGCAAGGTCCAGGAAAAAGGTGCGGGTATTGTTGGGGCTTCCTGCTGGCCGGCACACGGGCCCATTGTGGCCTTTATTTGTGTAGACTATCGCATCACAACGAGTTCGGCCACATCCTTTTCCCATCCTGGAGCTGATAGAGTATTTATTGACTTATGCAAACTGCGTCAGTGCGCAGTTCTCCCTGTGTTGCTGTGCGTGTTATTTTTCGGAGTATTTTTGAACCCGTTACGGGATCTTGCTAATGGCCATGTCATCGGCCCACCCTCCAAACTTGACATATACATTTTTAAACAAAAAGAGGCCTTGGAACCTTGCTCAACCTCTACATGAAAAAAATAATCATAATAATAACAGCAAAAATAGCATGTCCCGAGGTTCCTATGTGTCAGGCACTATAGGATACTTTATCTCAGGAAAGCACTGTCACACTCCATGGCTGCTCCAATCTCCCGTTTCTCAGATGAGGAAACTGAGCTAAGAAAACTGGCAAAAAGGTCGAAACTGGTTTGGCTAGTGGATAGAGCATCGGCCTGCAGACTGAAAGGTCCCAGGTTCCATTCCAGTCAAGGGCATGTACCTTGGTTGCAGGCACATCCCCAGTAAAGGGGGCGTGCAGGAGGCAGCGGATGGATGTCTCTCTCTCATCGATGTTTCTGACTCTATCCCTCTCCCTTCCTCTGTGTAAAAAATCAACAAAATATATATTTAAAAAAAAAAAACTGGTGAAATGACACTGTCAGTAAATCACAGACGTGTCCTCTGATATCTGAAGGCCCACTCCAGACAGCTAATGACACTGCAGACGAGACAGAAGGTGACTCCTGGAGACATTTCACCACTTCAACTTGTGATCACTGAGTTCTGTGCGTCAGTGCGGAGCGAGGATCTCATTCCCACTATGGAGATGGTAGTGTGTATGGGTGACTCACCCACTGCCAGTTAGTAAGAGCCAGGCAACCAGGCATTTAGGTCTGTATGGCAATACTCAAATCCCCCCAACGCCTCAACGACACCCTCCCCCTAAATATGTCAACGAGATGACAGGTGTGAGGTTTCACAACCGAATCCTCCGTAGGTTCACATAGCTTGTCCCTAACTCTGTCACTTGGGGTTTTCTCACTGTGGTGCGGCTGGAACCCCAGACACAGAGACTCATTACACAGAGCGTGTTGAGTTAGGGGGGGGGGGCACTCCCATTTCCTCCAAAGTAGGGAGCTGAGGCCTCTCAGGGGAGGGTGTGTTTTGGGGGCCACACAGGCACTTGGTAGCAGAGATGTTGAGAAAGAGAGAGAGAATTGTTGGTGGAAAACCTGCTAAATGCCGGACACATTTCACAGGGAAACAACAATAAGAATAGCAGTAATAAAGAAAAAAATAGGTAATATATACGAAGTCATTGAAGTTCATTGAGTACCAGGCAAAAATACTCAATGCAAATTTAAAGATAATTTCATCCTCTCCACCTTGGAGGCCAGCACTCTTATTACCCCCATTTGACAGATGAGAAAACCTCTCCGAGAAATCAGCCGGTCGCAGAGGGGACCCAAAGAGCCAGGCTCACCTGCTAACGGGGCCCTTCCCTCGCTGCCCATGTGGAGAAATGCCCACAGTTCGGCTCTAACGCCCTCACCTCGCCGAAGCATCTTCCTGGCACAGATTCCTGCTGAGACGCACACTGAGGAAGACAGAGGGGGTTGGTAGCCTGGGAAATATAATATCCTCCAGCGCTACAGACATTTTCCTCTACCTGCACTTCCCTACCATTTACATGTTAATGGGACTTGTAAAAAACTGGGTCATCAGAGCATGCCCGGTCCAATTTAGAGCCTTGACCTTTGGGGACAAGGAGACCCGCTGCCACAGAGAAAACAGAGGGGTGCTCTTCAATGAGCAGAGAGCAATCCTCGCAGCTCACTGAGCATCACTGGATCGAAGAGGACTTAAAGGTCTCTGTCTGAGCGTCCACATCTCCTGGCACTGACAGGACGCGATGCCAGGTCATCCTGCGTGAAGACAAAGTGCCCTGTGCCACCGGTGGGTTGGTTTTAGTGTCATACGGCGGGCCTAGAGGTAGATGTCCGTTCTGTGAATGACTTCAAGCAAATCACTCTACCCCATCCCAACCCCCCGTTTGTCCATCTGCAAAAGCACAGGAGATCCCTCCCATTAAACACGCCGTGGCTCCTGGACAACGTGTTTTAAGACTTTCTCATCCAATGGGCTCCTGTTTCGAGACCAGCCTCTTTGAGGAGAGACTCTAGAATGCGGAAGCCATCTGGGCAGCACCCACATTTGTGGACAGAGTCACGGTGGGGAAATTTATCTCAGAGCGAGCAATAGACTGACCTTGGCACCACTGCGGTTCTGTACCTCCAGGGTCTATACCTGCCCAGTGAAGACAACTGGATACCCCGGGCATAGCTAGAACTATCAAAAAAAAAAAAATCAATCCAGCCGAGAACGGTTTGGCTCAGTGGATAGAGGGAAGGAGGAAGGGGAAGGGAGAAGGAAAACCCTCAAGCATAGCCTCACTAAATTAATCAAAAGCGGTGACAAAGAATGAGGGATTGAGACTGCCAATCAGAACCAAAGTCACCATAGGTCAGTTAGGGTTCTCAGCCTTGGCACCGTCGGGGTTTGGGCCTGATAATTCTCTGTTGTGGGGGACTGTCCTGTACATGGTCTGATGTTTAGCTGCAGCCCTGGCTTCTACCCCTTGGGTATCCGTAGTTCTCTCCTCTGGTTGTGGCCACCAAAATGCCTCCAGATACTGATGAGTGTTCTATGTGAGGCAAAATCAGCTCGTCAGGGTTACAGTCAGTCAGAGAGTACAGGACGGACAGCGACTCTTCAGCTTCCCCTGAGGACTGAAGAGCTCCATCCACTGCCAACTTTCTTGCCAACACCAGCCCTCCTTGCCACCACAGGGATGACCATGCTGAACCTCTGCTTTAACACATGCCAGCCTTTTCCTCGTGGGCCACAGAGCATCCTGAACAGCCTGTGCGGCCTCCAGATACGATTCCAGCCCAGTCCTGTTACTCCCACCACGTGATTACATGAGACACCCCCAGACACACCATGCATGGCCATTCCTCCTTTGCACATGCTGTTCTCTCTGTCGGCAGTGCCATTCCTAATGTCCCAGACAGAGACCATGGGAATTCCGCAACCCACATGTGTGCTGTCAACACTTCATGGGTGCCCACACGCTATGGGAACCGGATTGAATTAACTTCTTGCTCCGTTGCCCCAGCACCTGACACAGTTGAGCAACCCAACACCTTACACTTCAGTTTCTTTACCTATAAGATGGGCACCAGGATGCCTTTCTCACACGGTTGTTATAAGAAATAAAGGATGGCCGAAACCGGTTTGTCTCAGTGGATAGAGCATCGGTCTGCGGACTAAAAGGTCCCAGGTTCGATTCCAGTCAAGGGCATGTGCCTTGGTTGCGGGCACATTCCCAGTCAGGGCGTGCAGGAGGCAGCTGATTGATGTCTCTCTCTCATCAATGTTTCTAACTCTCTATCCCTTTCCCTTCTTCTCTGTAAAAAGTCAATAAAATATATTGGAGGACGAGGAGGGGGAGGAGGAGGGAGAGGGGGAGAAGGAGGGGGAGGAGGAAGGATAACCAAAACCGGTTTGGCTCAGTGGATAGAGCGTCGGCCTGCGGACTGAAAGGTCCCAGGTTCGATTCCAGTCAAGGGCATGTGCCTTGCTTGGTTGCGGGCACATTTCCAGTAGGGGGCGTGCAGGAGGCAGCTGATTGATGTCTCTCTCTCACCAATGTTTCTAACTCTCTATCCCTCTCCCTTCCTCTCTGTAAAAAAATCAATAAAATATATTTTTTTAAAAAAGAAATAAAGGATGTTCAGAGGCTTCTACATCAGAAGTTTCCCTCGAAACGTTCTTCCATCTTGCTGCTCCTAGCTCTTTGAATCTATGAAAACTATTTCCCAAGAATGGCTCCGTCACTGGGCTATATCTACACGTGTTTGGTACACAGAAATAGAACTAAAAAAACAAAAACAAAAACGTGGTCTTTTTCATCTGAGTGAAACACCATTGTGTCCGGATTTGGTGACTAGATTCTCCCCCTAAATCTGTGGAGACGGAATACAAGGAACTCTGAAACGGCCCCGGCCTGCGTGGAGCAGAGAGCTGGCCAGCTCTGGCCCTGGGTGAGCTCTCCCAAACAGTGCCATCGGCGGCCACACTCTTTGCCACCCCCTGCGGCGGTGGTGAAAGGGTCCAGGTTCCCACGGGAAGACGAGGAAGATGGAATTCGTAGGCCGAAGGCTAACAGGAGAACCCGCACAACGCCACCGCCCTCCTCCCTGGAGCGGGCAAATGGAATTCTTTGTGTCGTGCTCAAAAGGATGCCCAGCCCGGCAGCGATCGGGCACCAGGAAAAGGAAGAGGATGAGGAAAGGGAAGAGGATCGGGGGTCACACAGCCGGCGGCGGAGCCAGGGAGCCATCCGTCCCCAGCGCCGCCCGCACCTCCCCGGTCACAGAGGGCGCGGCTCCGGCCCCGCCAAGGACAGGGAAGGGAACACAACCCGGGCCGCGCCGTCTCAGCGAAGCGAGCAGACCCCTTAAGAGTATTGACGTATTGACTAATGATGCTGACACGCGGCGCGCTGGGAGCGAGCCTGCTTAAAGGGCAAGAGGTACAAATCAACAAGTTATTAATTTAATTCCTCTTTGAAAAGGTGCCAGAGGTAGAGAACGCGGACTGAGAGGAGCATTTATCATGTGTGTTTCCTTCAATAGACATGATCGCATAAATACCATGTTTACTCTGCCCTTTGCTTTCTCCGCTAGTGGATCTGAAACCTCAAGAGCTGGGGCAGCTTATTAAAATGCAGATTCCCGAGAAATCAGCAAAAATAAAAAATAAAAATAAATTGCAGGCCCCACACTTAGCTGTTCTGCTTCATGAGGTGTCGGTTTGGGTCAGAGAATTGTCACTCCTCATCATCACCTGCCACCCCAGGGACAATGAGGCATTGAGAGAAACACTGTATGACAGAGTCGGTATCTGAGTTCCTGGCAGCTGAGCCACGTGACCGAGCGAGACTGAGGTGGATAGAAGCAAGATCAGACTGGAAACCCTGCCCCACCTTCACACACTCTGGGGCCACTGGCTGATGGGGTACAGAGGACCTAAGAGAAGCCCTGGGCAAAGCGGCCAGGCCTACAGTTCCCTGGGCCATGAGGAGATCCAGAAGGTCCACTGACCCATGTTCACCAAGAGCTGCTCTTGACCTTCCTATGGGAAGAGGGGGACTCGCTGTGACAGCGCTCAGCTTTCTGATGTGCAGGGGTTCGAGGCCAGCCCGGGAGCAGGCTGAGCACCACACGCCCTGCCAGAGACAGAGTCAGGGAGATGCCACCAGCCAGCCCCCTGACGAGGGGGGTCCTCTATCCTCCAAGAGAGGGGCCACTTTCTATCTGGTACATGTATCCTTGTACCAGACAGCCAGCCCTTCAGATGGAGAGCAGCGTCTCCAAGTCCCCTCTTCCTCTGTAAGCCAAAACGTCCCCATAGCAGAAGACCGAGTGACTCAGAGCATGTGATTCAGCACTCCACCCCCTGGCTGTCCACAGTCCCCTGGGCAGTGATCCGATGGGAGTCTGAAGGGAAGGGAAAGGGAAGGGACAGGGACATTCATTCAGCTCAGAGGGCTCAGGGGTATATCCTTCCACTCATGCTTCCAGCCACACAGACTTCTTCTTTTTTTTTTTAATATATTTTTTATTGATTTTTCACAGAGAGGAAGGCAAAGGGACAGAAAGCCAGAGACATCAATGAGAGAGAGACATCGATCAGTCGCCTCCTGCACGCCCCCCACTGGGGATGTGCCCCCAACCAAGGTACATGCCCTTGATCAGAATCAAACCTGGGACCCTTCAGTCCCCAGGCTGATACTCTATCCACTGAGCCAAACCGGTTTCGGCCACACAGGATTCTCACTGCCCCAGGAACACTGCAAACCCATCCCCACCACGCTGCTGTCACCTAGAATATTCTTCCTGGCTCTTCACGTGGTTCATGCATCCACTTCCTGCAGGCGGCCTCTGAGCCGGCGTGCCCTCGGAAAGACTTCCCCTCGTGGTCTTGGCTAAACCAGCTCCCCCCATTCTGTTCCAGTCACTCCCCAACCCCTGGTCCCATTTTATTTCCCTTCCAAGGCCTTGTCACCACATGGAAGGTTAATAATTGTGACTGTAGCCTAACAGGAGATCTACGGAGGACCATCTTCTATGAACACCATGTAACAGTATTAATTCATTTCATTCTAATAACATCCTGACAAAGTAATTACTGTTGCCATCACTTTGCATTTCAAAATGAGAAAACTACCTCCTAGTCAGTTAGATAACGTGGCCAAGGAATATTTGGCCTAAAATTCAGATGGAGAGTGTCTGGCCCATTGGCCTGAATGCTTAACTACAACACCATGGGTGTTCTTAAAAATTATTATTATTATTATTGAGGCAGGAAATTTCCAAATCACAAGAGTACAGTGTGTGCGCTTCATCTCTTGAGTTTGGAGCGGGTCACAAATATGCAGATGTTCACTCCCCTCTGTGATTTTGTCGATCGTTCTCCAACATGAGCTAAAAAACAGCCGGCTATTTTGCTCTCTCATTTGTAAGTGGTCAGAAGATCTAGGTAGAGATCCAAGATCAGCACTCGGCAGTTCCTTGAGTCTGTTTCCGGGATTTACAGCCTTTTCTCGGGGAGGCATCTCAGTCTCTGGAGACATGTTCACTCAAAGTGAGTGACTTGAGCTGACGTGAGCGGGTGCCCAAGTCGGAATGCCAGCCAGCAACAACACTGGCAATGAACGGCTGCCCTTCAGCATCCCCAGATGCCTAACTGGAAAAAGCCAACTGCTGAGTTCTTACAGGAAAGCAGAGGATGCAGGCCACCAATTCGAAAGGAAGGAAGAAAGGCCTAAGATGCAGTGGTCAGCAGTGTTTAGAAGAATAAACATCACCATGACAATGCGGGGGGGAAAGCTGAGAAAGCCCAGGAGTCTCCACAGACAATCAAGAAGAGCAGGATGCCGAAACCGGTTTGGCTCAGTGGACAGAGCGTCGGCCTGCGGCCTGCGGACTGAAAGGTCCCAGGTTCAATCCCAGTCAAGAGCATGTTCCTTGGTTGCAGGCACATCCCCGGTAGGAGGTGTGCAGGAGGCAGCTGATCGATGTTTCTCTCTCATCAATGTTTCTAACTCTCTATCCCTCACCCTTCCTCTCTGTAAAAAATCAATAAAATATATTTTTTTTTAAAAAGAGGAGCAGGACAAGGCTACATTCATTATATGATGATCTGAAGCCTTACCTAGATTCAGAAATTGCTAGAATTTAAAAGGGAAAGGAAGCTTATCCGTCACAGTAGTCAATGTCCTCATCTTCTATAAGAAAAGTGATGGCCAGGAATGGAAGTGGCTCCTTCAGAGTCACATAGCTGATTAGGGGCTCTGCATCTTGGCTGAGGATGGGTGTGAATGGAGGTGGCCTCCCCTGGTTTCCATGGAGCTGTGGGGATCACTGTCCCTCCCCTTAAAGTAACCCCTCCTCCAAGCAAAAGGCCCTTTCTGGTGTGACTCCGTCATCTCTGCTGCCCACCTCCATTCTCATGTCCACTCTGTACTTACCACCCTGACCCTTCACCTCATGTCCATCAGAGGAGGACCTGTCCGCCCTGGTCCCTGCCCACGTGATCATACAGAAGGTGGTCTTTTGTGACTGACTTTTGTTATTTAGAATAATGATTTTTGGAAGTCCATCCAGGATGTAGTATCTATTAGAATTTGATTCCTATTTTTTGGCTTAAAAGTTATTCCATTGTACCAGCCAATGGACATTTAGATTATTTCTGGGTTTGTTTGTTTGTTTTTACTATTACAAACTATGATAGAATCATTTTTAAATATCTCAACTCCCCAAAGTCCAGTTTTAGATAACATTGAATGAACATATGTTTAGAATATGTTTTAAGGTGAGAAAAAAAGATTATAAACCACAAGCATAGTGAAATCCCAGCTAAGTCTACTGTCTATAACTTCATTAATTTCAACATGCACATTTCCCCCAGAATCCATGGCTCCTCCAGGCTCTGACGTCTCATGGATGTTTTATAGTAAGATTTTAATTGACCATCCCCATCAAGCCATCCTTATCAAGGCACCTGGGCAAATATTAAAAACAGAAGCATCATAAATTGCAGGATGGGCGCAATGACTTGGAAAAGAATAGGAGAGAAAAAACTGGATCGCTCCTTACACTCTCAAAATCAAATGGCTCACGCTACGAATCGGGAGGTTGTGCATCCAACAAGATTAGCTCCATTCCTGGAAATCGAATTTAAAATTAGCCAAGCTCTATACAATGCAGTGCCTGCTCGGAGGCCAGCACCAACTGCTTTTTCTCCTCGTACATTATGTTCAAGAATGCTGTCTCACCAACATTTTCGGTGGCATGGAATGCATACTCTATGGAAAAGTGTGGACAGCTGTGACTCAGAGAACAATTATGAAAAGTAAGACCCTGAATATGAAGTCTTAGGAACACCTCACCAATTTACTTCATTGATATTCCTCTTAGTGTATGCACAAGAGTGAGATTGGGTTGATAAAATGTCAACATAGAAAATAAAAATTTTATGTAATAAGAAATGCTGGCATGAACTCTAAGACACAAGCCACATGTGTGGGAGCTTCTTTCACATCCCGCGTGGGTCAGGGTTCCCGGTTCAGGGTTCGGGTTCTGGAGGAGGCCGCACACAAATGAAAAAAGGGACTAGAAAAGTATTAATTTGGGAATATTGGGGGCCAGGCGGCAGCCTTCCTCTAGTGGAAAGACTACCGCCTTCCTTGGGCCTTGCCATCCCTTTCATTCAGGTTTGGGATACACCCTTTGCCCTAAAGCAGGCAATGCCAGTAACAGGAAGATTCTCTTATCAGTAAGGATTTCCATGATTATTGGATGAGGAAGTCGCTTCAGTTACCATTGTCTCAATGAGATAGGGCGTGGCTGGCTCTGACCTTTCAAAGCTTCAAGGTTGACCAGCCTTCCGGGTTCCTTGTCCATACTTTCTATTAGGGAAACAATGATTGGTTTCCGGCACACAAGGACAGACCAAGCACAGACACAAGACATGCATGTTACAGAGGCTGGGCAGGAGGAGGCAGAGGAGGCCAGGCTCATCAGATGGACCAGAAAACACGTGAACCAAAAATAGCCAACAGGTAGTCACTGGCAAGTCAGGCATCCGAATTAAAAATAGCAGCTGGAACTTAAAGGGCAAACACCAGAATGTTTATACCCAAAAAGCCCATGAATAATACAAGGAAGGGGGTTATGACCAGAGCAGGGCTTCTCGACTGGTGGCGAAATTCTGATCTTGGTCATGGGCAGATAACCTCAGTCTAACACCTCAAGCTATGTAAACTTAACTGATGGATTTAAAAATACAATTTTTAGAAATCACCATGAATACTTGATACAAAGAAGATCCTGTGCCCTACTCCACACCTTCTAATTCAGAGAGTCTGAGAGCAAAGTCAGGGAATCCAAAAACCACTCAAGTTTTCGGGGCGGGGAGAGGGGTTACGGGACTTATGAGTAATGCTCTTTAAAATTATTTTTAACAATGGGGGGAAAAAGGAGATATATGTACTGCTATGTGTAATGCTTTAAAAAATACAATAAAAATCTTTAAACAAATTATTTTTTAAAACTCAACTGCATTTTAGAATGAATCATATGTTTAGTCATACTAACATCTCTTCAATTTTATTAAAAGAAATGCTGTCCAATGAGACTGCACCGAGAGCCATCTCCCCATGCAGGCGGAGATGAGGGGGCACAGCGGTGACTCAGAGCCCTTTGCCAGAAAGCTGGGAAGGTCTGCAGACAAGGAGCCATCCTGTTAATGAAGCTCACAGCCAAGGGCAGTCAAAGGCGGTTCACATTCGGGTGCCTCATAAAGCAGCTCACACACTAGCAATATCATCATCCACACGGAAAGCTTCAGGGGCTATAAATGATCCTGCACGCACCTCCCCCCAAGTCCAAGTTGAGACATCAAGAACCCTCAGTAGCCAAAATCGGTGTGGCTCAGTGCATAGAGCGTCAGCCTGCGGACTGAAAGGTCCCAGGTTCGATTCCGGTCAAGGGCATGTACCTTGGTTGCGGGCACATCCCCAGTAGGGGGTGTGCAGGAGGCGGCTGATCGATGTCTCTCTCTCGTCAATGTTTCTAACTCTCTATCTCTCTCCCTTCCTCTCTGTAAAAAATCAATAAAAATATATTAAAAAAAAAAAAGAAGAAGAAAAAGAACCCTCAGTAAGAGGTAAGAAATGCATTATAGCAGGAAACTGAAGTTCACCCAAAGAGGCCAGAGGCACAGACATGGTGAGCTGGGCTATGACCCCCATCTTTGTCTATGGTCCCACACCCCAAATCCCATTGGGTCTTTCTACAACCAACACAAAGCCATGAAACCAGGTTGCATTACCATGTTCTAAAGGTTTGGACGAGCTAACTATGGAGACAGACATTCTTCTTCAGAACCCTACATGCAACCATTTCCTGAGTGTTTAGTATTCTGGATCTTTCTTTCTCTGAAACACCTACAGAGTTGATTGATAATTTATGCAAGGGTGATGTTCCCCTACATTTAAATCTAGGGGTGCAACCTCTGCCCTGAGGTTACCTTCAATTTTCCCTACTTCATTTTCCTTCAATACGTCAAAACTCAAAACTTGGTAGACACAAAAGGGTTAAAGTAGCGAAAGCCTGACGTTTAAAGGATAAAAGCTGCTGGGGTCACCTGGACGTATCATGCCGCACCTGTTCTATATGGTACCTTTCTCTACGAGCTGGTGATTACATGTAAATCCTAATGTACATTCCATTTTACAGGCAATATGGGTTAGTTACTGTTGCTATGGAAACCTTCACGTTTGCATTTACTGATTTTAATTCGGTGACATTTGCTGACTTTAGTACAATGTAAAGTTTATAAATATAACATACAGGTTTGTGGAGGGCTTTTTTTTAAAGTGTTCAATTTGCATAGATAATTCCATCACAAATCTCTAGGTACATTAGGGGGAAAGGCATTACACTGATGCCGACTAGCAGTAATCAGCAAACAACAAGCTATTTCCAGAAATAACTATTTCCATCGATCCTCAAATATCTCCTTCTACTCGCTAAGTGCCCCGTCTATGGTAGAAGACTTTTAACCACTGATTCCCTGATCATTTTCCAATGTGGACTCTTTAAAGTAATCCCACTTACTCAGAACCCTTTTCATCTGTCACCTCCTTTTACCTTTCATGTTAACCTTGTGAAAGAGACAGTCCAGACATGGTTTGAAGAAGAAATGACCCCAATTTCAGGACTGGTGCCAATCCAGGGCAAACGATCCTTTTGACTTCCAACTGGATTTCCAAAGGGTTCATTGCCACCATCCTCCTCCTGTCTCTACTCTCCCGGTCTGAGTCTCCTTTGCATCTTTGAGATCTGGCACAGTTCCAATAAATGGAATAAATGCATACTCTCCAAATGTCCCTACACTTATTTTGATTCCCTGTTTATTGTCACTTAACAGATACAGAACTCGAGACCCATAATCATTATGCAAAGCCATAAGAAGTCATCTAGCAGCTCATGGGGAAAGTAAAGGTCTCAGTAAGAATTGATTGAACTGATGGACATTTAGGATGAGTACCCAACGTTTTTTGAGGGCATTCACATAGGTTTGGGTAAATATCTACCACACTAGTCTAGAACCACAGAGAAATAAATTATTTCGTGAGTTTTCCCAGGGAAAGCAAGCATTCAGATAGCCATACACATACTGATATTATATATACGGATATAAAAGAGAGCATGGACAAGAAGCATTTTAAGTGATTTCATCAAAGTCTGCACATTCCACAAGAGGAATAAATTTAACCAATGTTTACTGAGCTTCTATACTGTGGGAGACGCTGCCAAGCAATCCTACAGGAGAGAAGTGTCTACAGTTGTACTTGAAAGGGATGAGGATGAGGAGGAAAGGAGAGGGGATGAGGAAAGCTATAATTCCATCCTTAAGGCTCCCAGGGAAAAGGAAGACAGACCAACAAATGGCAAATGGGCTTAAGAGAATCACAGGAGCTTTTCAAAGATGAGCGGCACTTGAACGAAAACAGGATCACTAATATCCAAGAGGAAACAGGGAAATAATGAGACTCAAAAACAGGAAGGAGAAGACACTCTTAATCAATCTTTGCTTTTAAAAAAAAGTAAAAAGAATGTGGAACAAACGGGTAAGTAAGGAAGATGTTGTGAAAGTAGAAGCTAATCAAAGTAGGTAAGGGGGAGGGGCCGGGAAATGTGCAGCTCAGGGGAGGTGGCAGAGTTTGACAGAATTGATGGGCACCCCTGATGCTGTTACAGCTAGCTCAAGTGGATTCTGGGATGAGGGTAGAGTTAACATCATCCTATCTAATAAAAGAGTACTATGCAAATGGACTGTACCTCCCCTACACTCACAAGCCACGCCCAGCAGCTACGCCCAGCAGCCAATCAGAATGAGTATGCAAATTAACCCAACCAAGATGCCTATGGCCACAGAGAGAAGGAGGGAGGCTTGGGATGCCCCTGGCGATGGAGAAAGCCAAGCTTTCCACAAACCCTGGCAGGCCCAGGCCTTCACCTAAGGCAACAAAGTTTCAATGGCTGTGCCAGGAGGAGGCTTAGCTCCACTCCAAGCCACAAAGTTTCAATTGTAGAAGACAAATAAATCCCAGATACCAGAGCCCCAGTTTGGGTTGCTGGGGGTCGTGGCCGGCCTGCAAACCACCACAGGCCCCTCATCCAGGCCACTCCACACCTCAAGAGAACACCCATACTGATCCAGGACACCTTTCAGGGCAAACCAGCTGGCCTCTATCCTATTTAATAAAAGAGTAATATGCAGATTGACCATCACTGCAACACACAAGATGGCTACCCCCATGTGGTCAAAAGATCCTAAGCAATGCCCTCCATAGCCAATTCATCACCAACCACTGTCCCATCCATGTTCTTCTATCCCTCTATGGCAGCAGTTCTCAACCTGTGGGTTGCGACCCCTTTGAGGGTTGAATGACCCTTTCACAGGGGTCGCCTAAGACCATCAGAAAATGCAGATATTTACATCACGATGCATAACAGTAGCAACATTTCATGGTTGGGGGTCACCACCACATGAGGAACTGTATGCAAGGGTCACGGTCTTAGGAAGGTTGAGAACCATTGCTCTATGGGCTCCAGGTGGATCCAATTCATTGTCATCTTTTACCTGGAAAACTGTAATATCCTCCTCGCCCTTGTCTTCTTGCATCTGCTATTAAATCCTTCCATTAAAAAAAAAAGCCCTGGCCAGAATGGCTCATGTGTTGGGCATTGTCCCTTGCACCAAAAGGTTGCCCATTCAATTCCTGGTCAGGGCACATGCCCAGGTTGCAAGCTCCGACCCTTGTTGGGGGATAAGCAGGAGGCAGCTGATCAATGTTTCTCTCTCCCAGTCTCTCTCCCTCCCTTCCTCTCTCTCTCAAAATCAATAAAAAAATATTTTTTAAAAAACCTTTCCATATCATCCTTTACTTGGCAGCCTGAGACATGTTTTTAAAATGCCTGTTTCATGACGTTCCCTCTTTCAAACCTCTAGCAAAAGGAGCACATTTCCCACTGCTCTTAGGATAACTTTTTAAAAAGCCAAAATCCTTCATCTGTCTCATCCACAAACATAATCTGGCCCCAACGTGGATCTCCCGCCTCCGATTGCATCCTGCATCTCCTCCCTGCTCTCTGCGCTCCAGACAAGCTGGCCCCCAGTAAGAACTCTGCCTTCTCTGTTCCTCTTTCAATGCCATCCTGGCATCCAGGTCCCATTTTTCTGATTAAATCTTGTTTATTGTTTAAATCCCCATTAAAATTTCACTTCATCAAGAAAGCCTTTCCTGACCACGGCTCCCACTGATATAGGTCTTGTTTCTTTACCGAAACATACTGGACTCCTCTAGTGCCCTCATTACATCGTGTTGCAGAGCGCACATTTCCCTGCTGTGTATCTCCCTCACATGGTTGTCAGTTTCTGACAAGAAAGGCCCATGTCTGTTTTTTTAAGAACTACAACATGGTAAACACCAGCCCTCCTCAAATAGACGCACCTAATGACGGAAGGAAGAGGATTTTAATGGATCTACTCAAGAACATACAAAGGTTCCCTGTTGCTATAAAGTTGTATCTAAACACCTCAACCAAGCCTTCAAGAACCTCTAACACCACCCTCGGTTATACCTGCGAAGGCAGAATTTTGGCAGGGAAGGGTGTTAGTTCCTTTGATGGTCAACTCATTTGGGCCATGGAATGCCAAGATTCCATTTAAACGTTATTTCTGGGAGCGTCTTTGATGGGGTTTCCAGAATCTGGTGGACCGAGTAAAGCCAATGGCACTTCCCAATGTGGTAGCATCATCTAAGCGACAGAGCTTCAAAAGAACAAAATGATGAGGAAGGTTGAATGAACTCTGACTGCTGAGCTGGGACATGGATCTTCTCCTTGGGACTCAAATTTAGCCTATTATCCCTCTGGCTCTCAGGCCTTCAGCTTTCCCAGGCCTTTAGCTTATAATCGTAGATTATGTGACTCCCAACCTCCATAGTCCTGTGAGCTTCTACCTTCTAATAAAGCTCTTCCTGCAGACACATATATCTCATAGGTTCTGTTTCTCTGGGAAATGCGGACTAATAAACACAGAGGGAACAGAGAAAGAACCTATCTCCCCAAGAAATTGGACGTCGACTTAACAACTCTAGGAAACTCCATTTACATTGTATTCTGGGGATGTGGGCCCAAGCACAGAGTATGGAGAGAATGGCACCTCCTGCAGGTTTGCAGCTCTCCTCACACTGCAGACTTCCTTGAGCAGAGGTCAGCCAACCACATCCTATCCCTGCCCCGACCTGTGTGCCTGATGGCATCTCAGCCTTTGTTTCCTCTAACCCAGTGGTTCTCAACCTTCCTAAGGCCTCGACCCCTTAAGACAGTTCCTCATGTGGTGGTGACCCCCAACCATAAAATTATTTCCGCTGCTACTTCATCACTGTCATTTTGCTATTGTCATGAACTGCAATGTAAATATCTGATAGACAGGATGTATTTTCGTTGTTATAAATTGAACATAATTAAAGCATAGTGATTAATCACAAAAACAATATGTAATTATATATTGTGAAGTATTTATTTCTAATGACAAATAAATGAAATTTTTTTGTCTTGAATCATGGTGTAGCATGGGCAACAGTCTTCCTAGGACAACAGTAAACTACATTGCTACACTTTGCTACACCGAGGAGCAGTCTGTTGGTTCCTAAGACCATGGAAAATAGGTGTTTTCTGATGGTCTTAGGTGACCCCTGTGAAAGGATCATTCGACCCCCAAAGGAGTCACAACCCACAGGTTGAGAACCACTGCTCTAACCAAATGTCCTTCTTTTGCCCCCAACAAAACCAAGTCCTCCAATCCCTCGCAGGACCTCTTCACTTCAAATCTGTTCCTGGACACGTGCCCCCAACACTACTGTATTCATCGTATTCTAACGACCTCAGACAATTTATGCTTCACGTGCTCAATCGATCTGTAGTGACCATCAATCAACTCCCAGGTCCTTTGTTAGACCCCGGATGACTAAATTAAATAAAAACAGTTCCCCTTGTGAGCTGGGTAGTTTCCACCCTGCAAAAAGGCAGCTGGCCAAGAGAAGAGGAGAGGGCTGCAATCCAAAACGCTTTGCCAAGCCCTTTGGGGCCGGTGTCTGCCAGGAAATCCAGAAAGCCTCCCCTCTGTAGACGCACCCAGATGCGATACCTTGTGCCAAATCACATAAATCTGTCCCGGGGGCTGTGGTGCCTAGAAAGACAGCCACTGTCTTGTCCACGTTGGGCTTACTGTTAGTTGAGTGTGAGTTTCTGGACCTGCTACTTCTCTTACAGTCTTCATTCAGGCAAGAAAGGTCTAGAGCAGCGGTTCTCAACCTGTGGGTCAAGACCCCAGTGGGGTCTAAAGACCAAAACACAGGGGTCGCCTAAAGCCATCAGCAGCAG
This sequence comes from Lasiurus borealis, assembly GCA_004026805.1. Taxonomy (NCBI): domain Eukaryota; kingdom Metazoa; phylum Chordata; class Mammalia; order Chiroptera; family Vespertilionidae; genus Lasiurus; species Lasiurus borealis. The sequence goes on from PVJN01001435.1 coordinate 34,230, forward strand.
TGCTATTCAGCTGGAATGCACGCCATTATGGATGTTCGTTCCAAACTGAATGCCTGTGCGCATGCACACATGCGCAGACGTGATTGCATCATCCATCCGGGGCTTAAGGGGCGGGGGAAGTAGGGGGAATGTTCCCCAGCAGCGGTTCTTAACCTTCCTAAGGCCGCGACCCTTTAAGACAGCTCCTCATGGGGTGGTGACCCTCAGCCATAAAATTGTTTCCGTTGCTACCTCATCACTGTAACTTTGCTACTGTTAACGAATCCTAATGTAAATATCTGTGTTTTCCCATGGTCTTGGGCTCTATAACAGCAGTTCTCAACCTGTGGGTTCACTTCACAGGATGAGAACCGCTAGCAGGTTCTCAACAACCTCAGACATGGGAAAACACAGATATTTACAGTAGGATTCATTAACAGTAGCAAAGTTACAGTGTTGAGGTAGCAACGAAAATAATTTTATGTTGGAGGTCACCACCCCATGAGGAGCTGTCTTAAAGGGTCGCGGCCTTAGGAAGGTTGAGACCCACTGGTCTAGAGCCTCTCTCTGCACCGGGCCCCGTGGTCTGTGTAGCTCATACAGAGATGAACCAGGCCTGGTCCCTGAGCGCAAGAAGGCCAAGGTGACGTGAAATTCACAGCGGATTCCCAGTGAGCACGCATGGAGGAACCCAAGACCAACTCATCGCTCCATGAGAAGGTTTCAGTAGTGCCTTACAGTGTGACCCACGGCTGGGGTTTAACCTCGCTGGGTCTCAGTTTCTCCAGGTGTAAAATGGGGCACCATCTGGAGACACAGTAGAATTGAGGTGTGAAAATCAACTCAGGACTGGGCACACTCAGGTTCAAGCCCTTGCTCACGGTGGAACCTTGGACTAATCACTGATCGTCTCTCAGTCTTAGCCTCCTCATCTGAAAAAAATGGGGATAATACAGTGGTACCTTGAGATACGAGTGCCCTAACATACGAGATTTTTGAGATAAGAGCTATTTTTGCTTTGAAATACGAGCAACATTTGAGATAGGAGTAATAGTGCGGATCGGCCGGCTGCACACGACCCACCAGTTTACCGAGACTCGAGCGTCTCATAGTTTCCCACACCTCAAGGTTACGGAATGAATTAAACTCGTATCTCGAGGTACCAGTGTACTACTATTTTCCACACTGATAGGCTGCTTAATTGCATCAGTGGTGTCAAGCACTGACCGGGGAGACTAGCATGCGGCGAACACTCAGTAAATGTACAGCCCGCTCGTCATTATCTCTGCTTTGCAATTTCTGGGATTCTATTGTTTTCTGATCCAACCCCCTGCCTGCACTTTTATGGGTTTCTAACTACTCCACACGTGGCATGATCTGTCTTCTTCCTCAACTTTCCTCAGTGTTATCGAGCTATAAACCAGAGTTGTGGGAGGAGGATTTTTTTTTTTTCTTTTTAAGATTCACTAAGTAGCAATCTAGAAGTTTGACCAAAATTACTATTCAGTTCCTAGGGAGGCATGAAATTTTCTCCCCGACATTCAAACAATCTCCCGTGGCCTGGAGGAAAGAAAGGATTATTTTTGCCATATCTTAGCATTTTAAGTTGGCTTAAAGGAGTCGCCTTTTTTTCTTTGTCCCTCACCCAGGGTTTGGATTACAATAGGTTCAAGGACCTGGTTGCAGTCATTTCTAGGGCATTCTTTTTTTTAAATATATTTTATTGATTTTTCACAGAGAGGAAGGGAAAAGGATAGAGAGTTAGAAACAATGAAGAGAGACATCGATCAGCTGCCTCCTGCACACCCTCTACTGGAGATGTGCCCGCAACCAAGATACATGCCCTTGACCGGAATTGAACCTGGGACCTTTCAGTCCGCAGGCTGACACTCTGTCCCCTGAGCCAAACCAGTTTCGGCATGCTAAGGCATTCTTGCTGCCTGGCTTTCACTCTCTGGTTTTGGGTATTTAAGCAGATTAATTGCTCTCAAGATCTCCAGATATGCAGCAGCACCAAAAAGTTAGCAGTGCCCTAGATTAAAAATACGGGGAATATTTGGGTCACAATGCAGAACATCCAGCGTGAGTGTGCACGTGTGTGTGTGTGTGTGTGTGTGTGAATAGCACAGTCTCTGCGAGGGTACCTTCCAGCCTCAATGTCCAGCCTCAATGCAAGCAGCAGCCCAGCCTTCCCCAGCTGGACACTTGTCACCCTTTGCCATAAGTGCTGACGTCCCCAGGAAGCTGGGAGCATCCTGAGGGCAGGCAGTCCATCACAGACAAACTCAATACCTGACCGAGGGGTGAACGAGCCATGCAATCCTTTCACGGGCACCACCACAGGGTGCCCCAGTGAATGTTCCGGGTGGAAAATCAAAGCCGTCCTAAAAGTAACAGCACAGTTCTGTCTTCTCTCCCTTCCCCCTGCCTCCATTAAAATAAAATAAAATAAAATCACAGGAAATAGAGAATTAAGGCTGGAAACCATTCCCCATCCGTTCTCTGCCTCCTCCCCACACCCCCCTCTCATTAGACCCACAGGATCTGGTGTCCCTTCCAGGAGCTCTCTGCAGACCGGGTAATATTATACAGGGCCGGGCTCCACGGAAATACAATGGAGTGAATTAAGGCAGGGTTTTCAGTGTCTAACTATCAATGTCTTGACATATTTCCCTTCCAGACAAATGCCTAGAAAGATCATACACTATGTGTTAATGTTTATTTGTTTCAAATACCGTCTTCTTTTTTTTCCAACACAAATGCAAAGTTTTGCGTCTAGAAATAATAATAATAAAAAAAAAGGGTTTCAATCACCATCGCAGCAAAGCAGCTTTTAAAAGGGAGCGCACGCGTAAGCATCTCACAACAGTTGAACGCACTTAGGCAACAGGCATTAGCGGTCTTTTCGGAATAACCTAACCCCGTAAGCTTATTTTCCAGTCGTGGTTCAGATACAGTTTAACCTTTTGAAAAACAACAACAACAACAAAAAGGGCGGGTCCGGGGAGCTGGCTGAAGCCGGTGACTTTAGCGCCTCCTGCATTAGCATCCGGAGGTCCTTGTCCACGGCAGGAAAAAACAATCCGGCCGGACAGGTGGGGAGACAATGGTCCTGAGGCTCCAGGAGGCAGGGCAGGGTCTCCAGCTGCAGCCACTGTCTGTGGAGGAGCCAGAGGCCGTGATTCAGCCCATGACTCAGCAGATCCCTCCTCCAAGGGAGGGGAGAGAGAGCAGAGGCTGGAGGGAGCCTGCCCATACACGCGCTTTACCTTTACCTTATTTTTTTTTATTGATTTTTTACAGAGAGAAAGGGAGAGGGATAGAGAGTTAGAAACATCGATGAGAGAGAAATATCAATCAGCTGCCTCTTGCACGCCCCCTATTGGGGATATACCTGCAACCAAGGTACATGCCCTTGACCAGAATCGAACCTGGGACCTTTCAGTCCGCAGGGTGATGCTCTACCCACGAGCCAAACTGGTTTCGGCTTAACCTCATTTGTAATGTGTGGGTTAACACAGAAAGGAAGAGTCCAGGTAATGGGAAGAGGAGACTCTAGAGCCGACGAAAGAACCTTGCTCCTATCTCATCTACTCCAGAGCCAACTGAAAAGAAAATGGCTCAGGCCGAAACCGGTGTCGCTCAGTGGATAGAGCGTCAGCCTGCGGACTGAAGGGTCCCAGATTCGATTCCAGTCAAGGGCACGTTTCTTGGTTTTGGGCACATCCCTAGTGGGGGGCATGCAGGAGGCAGCTGATCAATGTTTCTCTCTCATCAATGTTTCTAACTCTCTACCCCTCTCCCTTCCTCTCTGTAAAGAATCAATAAAATATATTTATATTAAAAAAAGAAAACGGCTCAGAAAGGGAAAGATTTACCCAGGCCACAGGCTCAAGTTCAGGGGAAGATGGAGGTATGAGAAGAGCTCAGAAAACGCTGCTAAAATGAACCAAAGTCAGCCTGACCAGTGTGGCTCAGTGGTTAGGCATTCACCAGGAGGTCTCCATTCTGTTCCCACTCAGGGCACATGCCTGAGTTTCAGGCTCCATCCTCAGTAGGAAGTGTGCAGGAGGCAGCCAATCAATGATTCTTTCTCATCATTGATGTTTCTATCTCTCTCTCCTTCTCCCTTCCTCTCTGACATTAATAAAAATATATATTTTAAGTAAATAAAATGAACAAAAAGTCTGTGGGCCTGTCTGTTGTGACATGAAGTGTCAACCGGAGAAGGGAAAGGCCGAAGGTCTTGGCAATGTGTCTCCATGATCTCATTTACTATTCAGCATGTTCCTCTATTTTGTTTGATTTTTTTTTAATATATTTTATTGATTTTTTACAGAGAGGAAGGGAGAAGGATAGAGAATTAAAAACATCGATGAGAGAGAGACATTGATCAGCTGCCTCTTGCACGCCCCCCACTGGGGATGTGCCCGCCACCAAGGTACATGCCCCCGACCGGAATCGAACCTGGGACCTTTCAGTCCGCAGGCTCATGCTTTATCCACTGAGCCAAACCGGTTTCAGCTCAGCATGTTCCTCCGATGTTGATAGATGGTTGTTCCCATGGGGAAACTGAGGCTCAGAGAACCATGCCGCCTGTGCCGGAGTGGGCAGGACTTCAACCACCGCCCCCTGCTTCTCTCTCCCTCTCAGCCTGTCGCTTGACTCGCTGCCACACACACTGGGTCCAGTCCAGGGTGGCTGCGAGCGCAAGGAGCCTTCCTAGCAGCCTCAGTGCATCACTCCAAGTTCCCAGGTCTGTCTGGGCTGGAGGCCTGGGGACCACCTTCTGAAACCCCTACTAAAAGTTTCATGGACCCCACCTGGAGGACAAATACATTTGGGCAAGTCCCTGGGCGACTTCCATCACCTTGGCTTATGGTAATTGGGCATCTTTGAAAAAAAATGGCATGAAAAATCCATCCTTTGCTCTGACATACAGGCTAAAAATAGCTCCGGCAGCCAGGAAGCGTGTGTGATTCTCCTTTGTGCATCTCCCATCCACTGACTCCTTCCTCCCAGCAGATGTGAATGTGCTCCAGGACACACCGCCAGTCTACCCTCCACAAACGGACCCGAGGGATGTGCTCAAAGGCAGACCAAACTGTTTCAGTGCCGAGGCAAAAACCAATAAATAAATATTCCCTCAGTGCCCCTGGCCCCGTAGGGTATGCAGACCGGGTGCTAGTGTAAGTGCCTTAAAGTTTACTGAAGTCCCTCTGAGGAAACCGAGGCACAGAGACATGAAATACTCATGCCAGGGCCCCGTTTGTATTCACCGTGCTGAAGTTCAATGCTGAAGGGTAAGGACCAAAGCCTTCACAAGCTGGTCTCCACTTCCTCTCCAGGTTTTTCTCCCGCCTTCCACCAACCTCACCTTATACATCTATACCCGCCCTCCTGCACACAGCCATGCCCAAGTTCTCCTTTTCCTCCAACAGAGCCTTCAAGCTCAGTTTCTCTGCAGGTGCCGTTCCTTCTGCCCAAAACACACCACACTCCACAAACAGCAAACTCCTACTCATCCCTCAACACCCTCCTGCCCTATGAATCCTACTGTGTCCTTGCACTCTTCTTGCGCCACATATGGCAGACGTTCAATATCCCCTAAAGCAGCGGTTCTCAACTTCCCTAGTGCCGTGACCCTTTAATAGAATTCCTCATGTGGTGCTGACCCCCAACCATAAAATTATTTCCATTGCTACTTCATCACTGTAATTTTGCTACTGTTATGAACTGTCATGTAAATATCTGATAGGCAGGATGCATTTTCGTTGTTACAAATTGAACATAATTAAAGCATAGGGATTAATCACAAAAACAATATGTAATTATATATTGTGAAACATTTATTTCTAATTATAAATAAATGAAATTTTGTCTTGCATCATGGTGTAGCATGGGTAACAGTCTTAATAGGACAACAGTAACTACATTGCTACACCGAGGAGCGGTGTGTTGGTTCCTAAGACCATGGGAAATAGGTGTTTTCCAATAGTCTTCGGCGACGACCCCTGTGAAAGAGTGGTTCGACCCCCAAAGAGGTCGAGACCCACAGGTTGACAACCGCTGCTCTAAAGAAATGACAATGAACAACTACAGGGTGTAGACACTATGCTGATCACCTTATCAGAATGATCTCACTCGATCTTCATAAAAACCCAAAGACATGGATTCTATCTTCTTCCACCCACTACTCAAGAGGGCTACCTGGGCACAGAAGGGTGAGTTAACTTCCCCAAGCTCATGCAGACAGCAAATAGAGAAATAAGTCTCCGAGACTCCAGAAGGACGCACTGAGAGCTGATGCTGTAATCCTATGTCACACCATGCCATACTACCGCCTGGGTATGAGACTTAGTGATAAAGTGCACACTACCCGTATCAACACCGTGAAAACTCAGAATCTAGGGACAATATGGCTCCCTCTGTAAAATATGCTTTTAAAAGGAGACTGCTATGTGCCACAGAGAATGCCAACTGTCGTGAAGGCTACGAACATGGTAAGACGGTCCTTGACTCCAAGGAACTCTTCGATCAGTAAGAAGAATAAAATAACATTGCATACAGCTCCTGGCACAGCCCACACTGCGAAACATTCTCTTTCTCCTGGAATTGAACACATGCCCTTCAATGATGTCAGAAATGCTGTACCCTGACCTCCTAGTTCTACTAGTATAGGTTGTTAATTTTTAAAATACAAACATGTGTGAATAATTCAGGCAACTCAAAACTATATTTTGAGAACACAGTGAAAGACTCAAAATTTGAGTGAAAAGAGCTGATCAGAAGGATGTCCAATAAGTTCCTAAGCATGTAAGTGGTAATGTGTATCTTTGTGTTCTTAGGTTTATAAACTAAAATGCTAACTGTTACTGTTTGCGTAGAATTAAAGAGAATTTATATATACCTCTTCGTACATTGTTATATTTTACAAATACTCTATGCTGAAATTGCACCACTTTTTTGTTATTTGTTTGTTTGTTTAAATATATTTTATTGATTTTTTACAGAGAGGAAGGGAGAAGGATAGAGAGGAAGGAACATCGATCAGTTGCCCCCTGCACACTGGGGATGTGCCCACAACCGAGGTATGTATCCTTGACTGGAATCGAACCTGGGACCTTTCAGTCCACAGACCAACGCTCTATCCACTGAGCCAAACCAGTTTTGGCATGCACCATATTCTTTAAAGTCAGAAGTATACTTAGGGCATATGCAACTTTATGCTAACTAAATTGGCAAGGAAAGCAATCATAAATTCAAAAACAGTGAAAGTCAGTGATGAGTTTTTCAACATCAATAGCCTGATCCTAATTGGAAAACTGAAAATGCAGAAGAGGTTAGAAACCTGAAAGTTTCTGCAGGTTGACGTACAGACTGGTGGTTGGTAAAAGTGTTTAATCTGGCCAGTTCCTGGTCAATCCCTTAGCAACCGGCACTATGGTTCAGAGAACCTGAGACAACATCTGGATCAGCAGCTCTAGGTAGTCCAGGGGAGTCCCTGAATTTGAACTTCCTCACTCAGGGGCTTGGACTAGAGCAATGGTTCTCAACCTGTGGGTCGCGACCCCTTTGGGGGTCAAACAACACTTTCACAGAGGTCGCCTAAGACCGTCAGAAAAGACAGGTATTTACATTATAATTCATAAAATAGCAAAATCACAGTTATGAAGTATGGTTGGGGGTCACCACAACATGAGGAACTGTATTAAAGGGTCGCGGCATTAGAAAGGTTGAGAACCACTGCATTAGAGAATCCTCATGTCTATTCTAGCCCCAAAATGCTAGGAGTAACTCCGCCAAATGCCCCCCATCAGAACCTCTCAAAAGCAGTGATATGCACCAACCGCTTAATTTCAACGTCAAGCGAGAAATTTCCAACCGCAGGGTCACATGGCTAAAATTATGAAGCATAAGAAGAGTTGTGTGTGTGTGTGTGTGTGTGTGTGTGTGTACTGCCGCCAAATGGTCAGATTAGCTCAGCTTTCTTCTAGCTTTCACCGACACCAATTTTCAGTCTCAAGATGAAATCATGGGTCCTAAGACCTATGTCAGGAAGCAAAAGGTAGCAAAGACGACCTTCACCAGAAAAACCAGCATGTGTGTGTGTGTGTGCATGTGTGCAAACAATTGAAAGTTTGAGCTATGCAAGGTTGTTTTCTAGAAAGGTTGATTAAAAATTATTAATGTGGAACTCCATATACAAATCTCAGGTGACCTGGCCAATGACAGGAAGTACAAGAAGATAGGCGTAATTTAAAGAATTCCACTTAAACAACCCAGGAGGCTCTACACTGAAGTTAGTGGGACAAACCAGCACACGAGAGGCAGGCATTTTTGAAGCACAGAAACACCTGCCACTAAGGACCCCTCTGGCGGGAGAGATGCCCCACGGTGCCATTTAGCACCTCACCTGCTCCCCCCACGCTCCTTGTCACTGCCTTCAAGAGCAAGCCACATGTGTCCCGGTGGATCCGGTGGCAGGGCCGTTATCTGTCTAGACCCAAAAGGGCACTTCAAGGTGCTGACACCACTCTCTGGGAGAAATCCGTGCCAGCTGCCTACAGAGCAGTGTACCTTGTTAGACCAAACGGCCAGTCAAGGCAGCAGGTACATACTCCCCAGGCCTCCCCTGGGGCCCGGTTCAGAGACACCCCCAAAACACTGGGGGAGGGCAACATTTCCAGCTTCTGTTGTCTCCACTGAGTTCACATGTGGGGCAATCGCGAATACATATCTTTTCCAGAAGAATGGAATGCCTCTGTGCCACACATTGGTCAGTTCTTCAGAACCTCAGGTGTGTCTGAGAGAGCATGAGACCCTGGACTTCGGGGCGAGAATGGACACATGAAGGTCCATGATCATCGTGTCATCCTGACTGTATGAAGGTGGGATGATCACACAGCAGGAGAACACCAAACCCACAAATCCTGCCACGTATCACGGCAAGGTTTGTTCATCAAACTGAATAGGCTCCTGCAGGGCACGTGACCATATTTTTTAAAGACATCCTTAAGAAATCGAGCCAAGTTTTGCTTTCCTTACACTGCTTCATCTGCCGACACGGTGGAGATTAAGACAACCTCTCCTCAGAGCAGCCTTCTTTACTGAGCGCTTGCTACAGACCAGGCATTTTACATGCACTCCCGCCCTCAACCTTGGGCACAGAAAGGTGAAGGAGTTTCCCTAAGATCCTATAGCAACCAGCGGGCAGAGCCAGGACTCAGATCTGAATTTTTGACTCATTGTAAGTCATACTTCAGTTCGGATCTTTATATTCTAGGCATGTCCCTCTTTTCACTCCAAAGGAAAAGAAAAACACTGGTGGGAAAAATTGTGCACAAACACAATCTGATTGGAGCGAGCATCTCTCTCTCTCTCTCTCTCTCTCTCTCTCTCTCTCACACACACACACACACACACACACACACGTCACCACCCCTACCACCATACTACAGCTAACACAAAGTTATCACAGACCACAATATACTGACATAACTTCCCATACTCTGTTGTGCAAATCACTTCAACTAAGCTAATTAATGGCCCTCAAAGCACTTTCCTAAAATGCAAAGTGCTCCAGGAAATGCGAGGTATCATCACGATTCTTATCATCATTCATGGCTATGGGCCCCAAGGTAGACAGATCCAAAGAGAAGGGAGTGGTGGAAACATCAGATGAGAAGAAAAACAACACTAGAATAAGTACAAAATTTTTAATCAGAACTCAGCGATTCCCGGAAGACACTTAAGAAATAACCCAGCCAGGAAATCTCACCTCTGAAGGAAACTCTCAGGGCAGGCGGTAGAAAAGGAGTGGGCAGGGGAGGGGGCTCATTGGAAGGGAGGTGACAAGGAAGAAGGGCTCTCTGGGACATGGAACTTGATCCCCAGAGGAAAGACTGAGGGCTGGGTCTCAGCCTCATTGCCATTCTTTTCAGGAAGGTATGTGATTACCTGCAAGACAGGCCAACACTGTGCCAAATTCTAATGCCAATTAGAGCTCCTCAAAGTGTTATGGGTTATGATGGAGGAATCCATGTATCCCTTCTACCGCTGAGGGCAAAGGGGTTGGGATATGAATGAGCTTGGCAAGGAGTGTCTCCAAAGCCAGCCCCTGGTGGCTGGGGTCTGGGGGGAAGTGACAGGAGCGAAGACCAGGCCATCAGGCAGAGAGAGATAGAGAGAGCTTTACAGCCGAGACTGGTTTGGCTCAGTGGATAGAGCGTCGGCCCGTGGACTGAAAGGTCCCAGGTTCGATTCTGGTCAGAGGCATGTACCTTGGTCCCAGCAGGGGGGGTGCAGGAGGCAGCTGATCGATGTTTCTGACTTTCTATCCCTCTCCCTTCCTCTCTATAAAAAAAAAAAAATCAATAAAATATATTTTTTAAAAAAAGAGAGAGAGAGAGAGAGAGCCTTACAGCTAGAGCACAGGGTGGAGAGCTCGTTCTAGGAAGGAGGGGAAGCTGGAGAGTGGCACCATCCGATGTGCGCCCCCAGAACACCTCCTTGGCTGCCTGTTGGGGGCAGAGGTTAGGAGGGGGGGGGCAATGAGGAGCCATCCTAAACCTGAAGAGCGGAGAGGGCTTGTGACATCACCACAACAGGGCAAGTCCCTCTTCTTCAGATGGGCCTGCCAGGTTTTTAAGTCTACGCCTTCTGTTTTTAACTGTAGGGCTACAACTTTCAATTAGGCTGGTCAAAGCAGAGGTAAAGAGAGGGCGGAGGGCAGAGGGTGGAGGGAAGCTACGGGGGCCTCCAACATGGCATGGGTAGCTTCAGCTCGCTTTGGAAGAGAACATGGAGTAGGGGAGTGAGAAGATCCAGCTGCTGGGGACAGCCACGCATGGACTCAGTTTCTCTCCCTGTGCCTCAGTTTCCTTCTCTGTAAAGGAGAACCAGAAAGCATGCATCCTGGGCTTGGGCGTAAGTCCAATGAGGAGGCCCATCTTGTCTCTAATCATTCGCAGGTGTTTACAGACAATAATCTGCAGGTATTTACAGACAATGATCTGCAGGTATTTACAGACAATGATCTGCCGGTTTTTACAGACAATAATTTGCTGGTATTTTGGTATTTACAGACAATGGCCAAGGTGGCTGAGCAGGGCAGTGAGGAAGCCTCACTCCTCCACACAGAAATCAGAGACACATGATATGAGGGGCTGCCTCTCAGGAGAGCACCAAACCAGGAGAGTGGGAGCCCAAATATGCTGGGGGATGGGGAGGTCCCCTCTGTGCCTTCCTGTTCCCCAAGATTCCAAGTTGATTTCCCGAAAAGGAAGCCAACCCCGAATCAAATTCTAAATATACTGAATCTCCTCACCTCACAGGTGGGAGGCAGTGGTACCACCACAAATGAAATCATTTTTTCTAGTCATCCTAATTCCCTTCACAACGATTAAAAGGCCATTTTCTGCAGAGCTTTCCTCTGAGAAGAGTGTAACACTGGGCGAAAATCTCAGTATTTTTCAGGTAAAATAATTGAACTTTTAGAAGACTATGCATAATACTTGGTAGAAATTCCAGTGATTCTTCAGATAATACCCCCTCAAGAAATAGTGAAGGTATTTGTTCTTCAATAGGGAATGTGATTTTGATTGAGATATAGATAGATAGATAGATAGATAGATATAGATATAGATATATAGATATATATTCCATTTCAGGAATAGTGAAGATATTTGTTCTTCAATCGGGAATGTGATTTTGGTATATATGTGTATGTGTGTGTATGTATGTGTATGTGTGTATATATATATATATATATATATATATATATATATATTCCATTTCTGACTCCCTCCTTTGGAATTTCACATGGTTCTTTTTTTAAAACAAGCATTTGAGAGACAGTTCAACCGAGTTAGGTGGATGGGGTCAACTTTCCAGCCACTACCAAAGTCCACCTGTCCTGGGAAAAACCATCAATACTTACCTAATAAATGTCCACAGGTGAAACTAGAATTCTAGCTATGATTGCTTATCTCAAGAGAGCGGCTGTAGAAGAGCGGTTAACAGCATAACCCCTAACACTAAACCCCATCTGCACGGCCTTGGACAGCTGACTTAATCCCTGTTTCCTCGTCGGTGAAAACGGGGATGTTCCTGGAACCTGCCTGTCTCAGAGGTGATGACGGGGGTCACATGAGCTGACTTAAAGGCACTTAGCACCCTGACTCCAGAGATCCGAACACTCCACAGCAGCGAGTTCTGATCACCAGGCCTGCCTTTCCGACGTGTGTATGCCTTCCACTACATTCGCACCCCCACGCTACACTGTGGGTTACTCTATCATAGCACCTCGCTGTAAACGCTGGTCTGTGGGTCTCCCTTAGTGGCCCATGGGAAGCTCCTGGATGACAGAAAGTGTCTTCAGCATCTACTTCCCCACTCTGGTACTGTCATCGCCAAAAGTATGGGGATTATTAAGGAATGATGGGATTTGGTTTTCAATGTTAATAGTTGCCTATGGTGCCAGAATTTAAATAACACACACACACACACACACACACACACACACACACACACACGACAGAATACCTAGCATCAAACTAATAAAGGAGAGAGGGAAAAAAAGAGAGAATGAGAGGGAGAGGGAGAAAGGAAGGAAGGGGAAGGAGGAAGGAAGGAAAGAAGGAAGGAAGGAAGGGAGGAAGGGAGGGAGGGAGGGAGGGAGGGAAAGAATAACAACAATAAAGACACGTGTCATTTCTCCATCAGTGGAATATTGTTGAAGCTCTGTTGACTAGCACTTTCTGAGAGACACTGTTTTTCAGGATGGATGATGTTGGGGGACCACCCACCAGATCCCAATAAGAAGCTCCAGAAACCTCGTTCCTGACGGGTATGAAGTTGGATGTCTGAGGTCGCTCCCGCTATGTTTTGTCTGCTCGCTGGGGAAGGGGGTGTTCTGTGCTCCTCGTGAAAAATGAGTTTGCGTGGACAAATGCAATAAAATGAGATTTATGGCCCTGCTCTCCATACAATTTAAATTAATTTCTTTCTGGAGCCCAAACAGCCAGCTAAACGCGTAAAAAAAAACAACGCATACTGTTGTTTTTTTTCTCTTTATCCTATATCATAATTTACGCCCCGAAAGGGGAGAACGAGAAATGGGCATCGATTCGGGGCAGATAGGAATCTGAATCTGCACTGGATGTGAGCGGAGAGGGCATTTCCCCCTCCCTGGCCTCCTCCAAACAGTTCGTTTGCAGCATACTTTGCAGCAATTTTTAATTAAAAACAGTTCCCATAGTAAGAGTATGTGGAAAGAAAGAGAGGGGCGGGGGGAGACCTCAGGAAAATAAAATCCGTTCGAGAGTCCTGCAGTGTTTTCTGAGGCCTCAAAAATAAGAGTTTGCAAGTTCTCCTTTGGAAAACGGCGCTTTTGGTTTCATTTAACATTTTCAAAATAGCTCTCCTCGCTGCTACCAACCCCCCCTGCCCCTGCCCCTGCCCCTCCCCCCGCCCCCTTCCCCAAACTTAGAAAGTTCTGTGTTTAACACTGAAAATCACTCAGAGGCTTCAGGGTACCAGCAGCATTTCTCTTCCTCAATTTTTTTGGGGGGAGAATCATTTGCAAGTGATCACAAAGCATTTTTCATCCCTCTCCGCCTCCCCCCTCTTCCTCTGACTACCCACCTCATCTAGCCAAAACACCTAATCTCATTTTAACTGGGCTCCATCTGAGCATCAGTGATACTGAGCTCTCCATGAATAAACATGACGCTACAACGTGAAACCCGGAGACTGAAGTATGTAAACATGTAGCTGAAAGAAAAAGCTGGGAGCCCCCCCCCCCTCGGCCCCAAAGCCCTCCCCAGAGAGCTGGAGAGTGGAACTGAGAAGAGGTGAAAAGCAGCAGATTTAAATTTCAAAGTCTTCAAACATTTTTTACCATTCCTATTAAACCCTATACAACTAAACACTGTCATTCCAATAAAGTCCGTGTGTGTCTGTGTGTCTGTCTCTGTGTGTGTGTGTGTGTGTGTGTGTGTGTGTGTGTGTGCAGCCTCCCATGGTAGTCACGTTTCTCTTCTGAAGTGGGGTGTGTAAGAGTGTGGAAAAAAATAAGTCCCCAAACAGCAGAAACACAGAATGGAACCCACACCCTTCCCGGATGCATGTGGCATTGTATTAAAATGAGTATCCTAACAACGTGAAAAATATCCACTCACAAACGTCTTCCTTAAAGCGGAGACCTAGTATTTTGGTCAATCTGTATGCGCAAACAAGGTACAGCAAAGTTATCCAAAACACGGATTTTTACAATTCCACTGATAAAGCTGCTTAAATTCTGTAACAATCCAATGTTAGCGAAATCCCTTTGCTAAAAAATGAAGGTCCTTAGGATGGGCCTGGTATTCTCCCTATATTTTCATCCCATAGCACAGACCTCAAGAAATTAAAAAAAAAACAACCAATAGTTTCTGTTATTCTGGAAGCTTAAACAGAACACAAATTCTGAAGTCTTTAGAACACATTTCCATATCCTATCTGACTGTACCTGATGTACAATACTGAAATATATATCATGGTGCAGTCCTGTACATATGGGACAGCAAGACCACGAAATGCTTGAATTTGGGGAGTCACCAGTCCACTCCTGGTGGGTAGCTAACACAAGGGAAAATGAAACTCCCTTCCATTGCCAGGGACACAGATCTCAGAGTTCTCCTTAATTTCATTTTAAAAGGAGGGACACACCCACACATTTCTTTATCGCATTTCCCTGCGATTCTGAGGTTGTCAAGGAATTTTATTTGCCAGAATGGCCACCAGCATTTAAACTATTTAAACTTTTTCTGTTTGTTTGTTTGGGTTTGCTTTTTGCCCTGCATCATACTCTGTTCAAAAGAGATGAGGTTCTAAAATCTCTTTGACACTGGCTCTCTTTCGCCGCAAAGATGAGAGGCCTAAAGAACCTCATGATGAAATAAATGTGGATAATATGGGGGTGAGTAGAGGAGGCAGATGCCCAGAGCAGCTTCAGGGGGTACCAGGCCCCCAGAGGCATTCAAAGTTGTGTTTCTCAGGAAAGGTGCTCGTTTCAATGACATCATCCTCAAACGTTTCAATGACATCATCCTCAAACGCTCCTCTTTCATCTGTAGATTCTGGCCAGGGGCTAGTTAACAAAGGTTTATTGAGGAACTATTTTGTCCCAGGAATTCTTTGCTCCCAGCGCTGGCTTTAAAGAAGACTGGCAGGGTCTCTGCCTTCCAACACTTCCTCCACCATCAGCCTAATTCTCTCAACACCATTTGGGATTTTGAACTAAATACTAGGAGCAAACAAATAATTATCCTCTATTCCAGTTCACAATACTTTCTCATGCCAAAGCAAACCACACTTGGGACTCACGCATAATGCCTGAATATTTTTTTTAATATATTTTTTCTTGATTTTTTACAGAGAGGAAGGGAGAGAGATAGAAAGTCAGAAACATGGATGAGAGAGAGACATCGATCAGCTGCCTCCTGCACGCCCCCCATTGGAGTTGTGCCTGCAAGCAAGGTACATGCCCCCGACCGGAATGGAACCCAGGACCCTTCAGTTAGCAGGCCGACGCTCTATCCGCTGAGCCAAACCGGTCTTGGCAGTGTCTGAATCTTTTAACTCAAGGGCTTTGGCAAGAAATTTGCCAGTGAGGACCCAAGGCCCAAACCGGCCCAGAAACGAACAGGTTTATCGTCCCATCTGATGCTCTTTAAACTAGAAACTACTCAGCTTCCCAAGGGGGATGAATTGACTTACTTGGAAGAAATGCACACCCCACTCTGCCCTTCCCTCCCTCCCCCACCTCCATGGGTAGAGGATGCCCTGACAGTCAGCAATGGGCGGGAACCCGGTAAACACCGGTTCTTCACTGCTCTCCTTCCTGTCCTGAAGAAGGAAGGTTCCAGGAAACTTCCAAGAACTTGATCTACCATTTATTCCTCACGGAATGACTGGCCGCTAACGCCTTTCTAGCCGAGTCAGCCCTGAAACGGGGATGGGGAGTTGACAGTATTGCCTAGGTGTGCCTGTGCGGGGGGTGTTTGGAATCAATAAAATAACACTTCATAATATAGAGCCCCGAAACCAGGAGAGAGGAGAGAAAGGCTGAGTCTCTCTTACCCAATGGCTGGATGCATTGGTTCAGTTCTGAAAGCAATTGCTCAACCATCCATTTGATTTTGGGCGAGAATAAACTGGTCATGCTGGCTGGGGAATATGGTATTTTTATCTCCACCAAGCCATCTCTGGCTCAGAACAACCTTATCATAAATAACCACGGTGGGTAAAAGTACAATATAACTTTTTTCCTACATATTTTCTTTTCCAGTGCCAACCCATGATCAGAAGTTAATACTCAATGTGAATGTTTGCATATCTTGGGAGCACCCTGGCTGGTGGGGGTCAGTTGTTTGGGTGTCATCCCTGCATGGAAGGGGCGCGGGTTCGATTCCTGGTCTGGGCACGTGTCTAGGTTTCAGACTAGATTCCTGGTAGGGCATGCAGGAGGCAGCTAATGGCTATTTCTCTCTCTCTCTCTGTCCTCCCTTCCTCTCTCTCTTAAAAAATATCCATTGAAATATATCTTAAAAGTAATAAGTATCTTAGGAGCAATTATATGATTTTTTTTCATATGAAATGAAAAGGAAAAAGGTATGGCTCTAGGTTCATGCCATCAGTTATGCTTGGCAAAGAAAAAAGAAGAGCCGGGGCAGTTATTTGGTTAATTAAAGAAAAGATCTACCGAAGGGGAGGGGGTTAGGGTTTGTGTGGGCCCCAGGACACACCAGGGAAAAGTTACACTGTTCTTCTGTCACAGCCAGGGAGGTTTACACACATTTTTTAAGATTTGTCACAGCAAGCTTTTCTCTCCAAGGTTCCCGAGTTACGAAGCAGTTTTTCTACTCAGAAGAAATCTTTAAAAGTCATACCCCATCATCCAAAAGTTAGGCGTACCTGAGGTTAGCTCTCAAAAAAACAAAAACAAAAGTAATAATGTGCCATTTTTTAAGAAACATATCACGAATGGGAGGCTTCTCCAATGTGAAATAAAGTGGGGACCTTGGTGCACCCTGAGGCCAGGATGGAGAGCTCTTCCCATGAGCCTCCGGGCTGAGCCCCGGCCAGGTGACCATGAAGGGCTCAGGGGAGGAGGACCAGAGAGAAACCTCTTTCCACAACTCCTCCAGAACTTTCCAGAGGGCAAGTGGACACAGGTGACTTCTCAATCCTGTTGCTCTTCGAGAACTGAGCCACCATGGCCCTTTTGAAAAACTCTATGTCCAAGACATGTTCACCTGAAATGTACATTGCAATGCATGTATATGTGCGTGAAATGAACGTATGTGTGCGCGAACTCTAAGACAGTTGGTATTCTCCTCATCCTGCAAGCAAGCTGCAGCCACCAATAGTTTTATGCAAGCACTGAAGATCGCAGCACACGGTGGCAAAGGTCTGGGAGGTCTAAAAACTGTCACCCACAAGTGCACACACAGCAACACGCACCCACGTCCCTGCTGGCGGCCAACAGCTCACCACTGCGAGCCAAATCCTTCTTGCTTCTGGAAAGCGACTGACTTCCAGGGAGAGCAACAGTGTCCCCTGGACGTGTAGCACCCATGGAGTCAGGATCACAGAAAGCAGAGAGCAGTGATTAAAAAATAAAAAATAAAAACAAAAAAAGCCATCAGCCCATGTCCAGCAGGTAGCCAATAAGAAAGCGGGTCACCCCTGGTCAGCCGCATTAAAGATAAAAACGTCAGCAAGGCTCCAGGGCCCCCTGGACCATTCCAGCGAGCGAGTTGTATCTGCTCCTGCGGCCTCAGCTGAGTTGCTTCCCAGAGTTGAGAGCGGCTCTTCCATCAGAAATTCCGCCACAGCAGCTCTGCCCTCAGCGCTCCCTGCCCTGCACCCACCCGCTGGGCATTCGTTCTCCACACACAGCCCTGAGTTCCCGGCCGTGTCCACTTCCTAAAAGTGACCGGGGGGCACCTCGCAGCCAGATCGCCTCCTCCCCGCACTCCCACACAAAGCCCCCAACTTCCAGGCACGGGGGCCGCCCGGGGAGAGCCAGTCCCGGGGAAATTGAATACTGAAATGGCAGGAGTTTTGGGGGGACAGGAAATATTGCAATGGCAGGAGTTTTGGGGGACAGGAAATACTGAAATGGCAGGAGTTTTGGGGGACAGGAAATACTGAAATGGCAGGAGTTTTGGGGGGACAGGAAATATTGCAATGGCAGGAGTTTTGGGGGGACAGGAAATACTGCAATGGCAGGAGTTTTGGGGGACAGGAAATATTGCAATGGCAGGAGTTTGGGGGGGACAGGAAATACTGAAATGGCAGGAGTTGCTTTGCCTGGACAAAGTTCTGCCAGTCCCGCTATCCTCTCTGCTCCCAGAGTTGCCGGCCCCCGGGGCTGAGGCACAAAACCTCCCAAACCTGCAAAACTCCAGCTGCCCTGCCTGCTTTCCCCAGCTCCCCAGGAAGGTAGCGCCCCTTAGAAGACACTCCCATCCCCCTAAGGGAGCAAGCCAAGGACCCCCCACTTTGCCCCAGCCTCTGCTTGGGAAGATCCCAGGGACCTCTGCAGGCAGCCGGGGTCTGGAAAAGTCGGGGTCCCACTTCTGCCCGCTTCCTCTCACCCTCCCTGTGGATGCCTTGAGAAAAAGCCCCTGCAAGTCCCCCCAGACTTCCCCCCCGGGCTGTGCTCCAACATTATTTTTCATGGGGTTCCAGCAGGATCCCCAAACCCTGGAGCCTTGCCTCTCTCTGGGCACGCCTGCAAGCGGACCCCACTGGGAGCCTGCAAAGCCGGGGAGAGTTCTGGGGTGCAGAGACCCCCCGCTGCAGCCAGGCGAGCGAGCAAGCTCGGGCGGTGTGGGGTGGAGATCCCGGCACAAACTGTCCCCCGGCTCCCAGGCTCCAAGAGTTGCTGCGCCTGGAAAAAGCCGGCGTGCAAACTAGTGGCTGCATCCCGGCGGCGCTCCTTCCCACGGAGCCAGCAGCTAGCGGGACACTTCCCACGCAGGCCGGCCCTCCAGCCCGCATCCCCGTTTTTTTTCGGGGAGAAGAGACCCGAACCCACACCCCCCGGGAGGGAGGAGGAGGAGGAGGAAAAGGAGGTGGGGTGGGGGACACAGGACTTCTTACCTCGGTGCGAGACTGCAGTCTCTTGTTCATCTCGTAGACCCGGTACTCGGGCTGCACCATGTAGGGTGTGTGCCTCCTATAAAATGGGCCGAAAGGAGAAGAATAGAAGGGGTCGTGGGGCGCGCTGGACATGGTGCTGCCTGCCGGGGGACGCTCACGCTGCACGGGGCGGCAGCAACGTCCATGCAGAGCACATGGGCCGTGTGCCTCGCGGTACAAAGTAGGCGCACGCACAGGCGCGCACACGCAGGCACACACACAGCGGCAGGCAGGCAGGCAGGCAGGCAGGCAGGCTGCACACACTGGCTGGGAGCTGCTAGTCGGAGCCCTCTACAGCGAGAGGAGCGGGAGCGAGGAGGAGGGAGGGAGGGAGGGTGGGAGGAGGGAGGAGGGAGGGAGGGAGAGCAGGCAGAGGGAGAGAGCAGAGCTCTGGAGAGCAGGGAGGGTGGGAGGGAGCAAGGGAGGGAAGGAAGGAAGGAGGCAGAGGGAAGGAGGGAGGGAGAGGAAGAGAGAGAGGAGCTGGATGGCTTGAGGCACCACTGCTTGTTTTTCAAGCAGCAGTTTGGGGAGAGGTCATTTCCTGTCCGCACTGGAGAGGAGTTCACCAAGGTCCTTTCTCCCAGGCGGACAGGGGTCTCTCAGGTGGGGTGTTTTTTTGTGTTTTTTTTTGCCCTCCAGCCGGGACCCTTGCCCACCTGATTGCTGAGCTTGGGAGCCCGGAGGAGGTGGCACAGGCTGGCTGAGCAGCCCTCACCCCCTGGACAGCCACACTGGGGTCAGGCAGCAGAAATGTGGGGACTGCAAGGCATGGGAACAGGGCACCCTGGTCCCCCACTCAGGAGCTGGTAACCCCCCACCACCACCACCACGCAAGGATTTCCCTCTGCACTCCCTCCCGCTAGAGTTTGGTTTTGACTTGCTGCTGTTGTTCCAAGAGCTTGTCATACAGTCTTTGCATTTCACCCCTCCCCAATCTCTTCTCTCCTGTCCCCTCCACCTCCTGCTCCTCCTCCCAGGCTGGTTTGAGGTGAGGGGGGCCGGGGTTCAGCCTGCCTGGCCATTTTCAGGGAAAAACAGTGACTGGGAAGGTTGAATGCCAGAGGTACATCCAGGAAGCCATGGACCTTTTCCCCCCAAGAGGAAAACAAAAAACAAAAACAAACCCACAGAAGCAGACCTCCCGAAAAGATAGGAAAAAGCAGGAAAGGGAAAACTTGTAAAAAAAAAAAAAAGGCCATGGGACATGCAGTTGAGTGGGAAACGGCAGATAATTTGAATGGCTCACCCCCAAGCAACTCTGATGGAGACGAGTCTTTATTGTGGCCGAGTATATACATCGTTTCTCAACTGTGCTACATGCTAAGTGAACGAAAACAGTCCATGGAGAGGAGAAAGTCTCTGCAGAGAATAAAATGATCTCGATGGCCATCAGATGCTGCTGGAACCCATGATAAGAAGACACACACCCTTAAACAAAGCTCAGACACAGACCAGGTAAACGTGTGGAGCGAGGACCTGGCCAGGTCAGTGCCATTCGAGAAAGAAAGCAGAGACCACCCAAAGCAAGACGCATGCAAGACCTGAATGTGAATGCATGCAAATGAGACCTTTCTTCTCTTTAGTGGGCAGATTAATTAACTTCCTGCACCGATCCTGGCTCGGGGTCTCTCCAAGTCACTAGCCAAGGGGGGATAAGGTATCATATTAACCGCCATGTACACGCTTAAGACGAGGGAGGTACAGAAATGTCCCCAAATCACGGTCCCTTTCCATAGTGCATGAAAGGGTGGCACAGTCCACCCCCCAAAAAAAGTCCAGGGCGGCCCCACACCGTCCTGTGACTTGCCAGGGTGCGAGGAGGGGGGCGTTGCACTGAGGGAGGCTGCTTGGAACTTGTCCCGGGGACCCCAAGGCAGGCGGGCACGCTCGGTGTCAGGTTTCGTGACAAATCCAAAGGCCGGACCAAATTGGCTGCAAGGTTCGTCAAAACACACAACCTTCTGAGACAGCGTTTCAAACAAGTTTGGGGTGATTTATGTCCTGGAATGATGGCCACCGCCAACCCTAGCAGCTCCTTGTGTTTAAATTCCCAAGCGAGAGGACCGTCCAGGCGTTGGGTGCGTGCCTGGGTTTGCGTTCACCTGGCCGTTTCTATGCAAGAATCAAAGTCACACCTACCACATATATGATGCCCAGTCTTGACCCAAAAAAAAAAGGAAAAGCTCGAACATTCATTTAGGGAGCCCCTTTCTGAGTAAAGGCACAGGTGTGTGTGTGTGTGTGTGTGTGTGTTCATTCATTGTGGCCCATTCCGAATCACAGCGCTGTCAATACTGCTCCTGTTAATGCCTAATCCAAACTCAGCAACATCTGAAACTTCCTTCTGCTCGGTGCCCGGGGTTTCTCAGCCTCCCGTTTCACGAGCCTCCAAACTGGGGTCCCTGCTCACAGATTCCCAGTTCGCTCCTCACTGGTGATTCGTCCTTTTCCTCCTCAGAATGCTGACTGTGGAAAAGGACTGTTGATCGTGTCCTATGTTTCCCCTTCAGTGTTTTCCTGCTGCACATAGGAGGATGTCCAAACTCCTCTGCATGGTTCACAGGCTGGGTAAGTCCTCTCTCTCTCTCTCTCTCTCTCTCTCTCTCTCTCTCTCTCTTTCTCTCTGTGTATGTGTATGTCTCTGTCTCATTCTGTCTCTCCATCACACACATCACACACCGCACACACAATTAATTGCCTACACTTGACCTTCCAGAAGTTAGAATCTCATCCCAGGAATGTACATATTTGTGTTTTTGTCCCTTGTTTACCTGCAAAGTCCTACTGACCCTGGTACCCAATTAAATCGTCTCCTCCCCTGCAGCCCCCGTTTCACTTCTTATTCATGAATTCCTTGCTTCCACAGATCTTCCTTTCACCAAGGGTGTAGGCACAGGCTGTAGCCCCAGCCCAGAGCACATTGCAACCCGGTTCCACCACTGGCTTGTCCTGTGACACTGAGCACATCACCGGTGCTCTCTGTACCTCGGTCCCCTCATCTTTTTTTTAAAATATATTTTATTGATTTCTTACAGAGAGGAAGGGAGAATGATAGAGAGTTAGAAACATCGATGAGAGAGAGACATCGATCAGCCGCCTCCTGCACGCCCCACACTGGAGATGTGCTCGCAACCAAAGTACATGCCCTTGACTGGAATCGAACCTGGGACTCTTCAGTCCTCAGGCGATGCTCTATCCACTGAGCCAAACCGGTTTTGGCAGTCCCCTTTCATCTTTTAAGTTGAGGACAAGGATAGTAACAACCCATCAGCCTGTTGCAGAGAATTAGATGAAACCCTACTCTCGAGGGTATCAGAACCCACATATATAAATGCTCAAAACAATCTTATTATTCTCACTTACCTAGTACAATTGACCCTTGGACAGTTCCAGTGGTTAGGAGTGCCCCCGGGAAGTTAAAAATCTGTGCATAATTTTCGACTCTACACTCAGCCTTTCACCTCCACCAATCCAACCAGCCACAAAGAGAACACAGTAGTTTTGCATTCCCAACTGCAGATTCACAACAGTGGATAGAAAATTCTGTTTGGGAGTGTGCAGATTGGAATGCCATCAATATGAAGGGTCGATGGTTATGTATTGAAAAAATAATCATGTTTAAATGCACAGATGCAGTTCATACCTATGTTGTTTAAGGGTCAAGTGTATCTGCTTAAGTGCTAAGGAACAAACAGCATGTCAAGGTGGACACAGGAGACAGACTCCCTGCCTTCCTGACCCTTGCAACCAAGATGGGGGTGGGAGACTGTAGAACTAGTAAGTCTCTGGGAACAAAATTTCGAATTGTAGTGTGTGCTGTGATGCCGATGCATAAAAGGAAGAGATGGAAAATAATTTACTCCTTGGTGTAAACAGGGTATCTTCTATATTCTTCTGTTAGAGCAGCGGTTCTCAACCTGTGGGTCGTGACCACTTTGGGGGTCAAACGACCTTTTCACAGGGGTCGCCTAAGACCAGAAGAAAACACCTATTTCCCATGGTCTTAGGAACCAACACACCACTCCTCGGTGTAACAAAGTGTAGCCATGTAGTTTACTGTTGTCCTATGAAGACTGTTACCCATGCTACACCACGATTCAAGACAAAATTTCATTTATTTGTAATTAGAAATAAATATTTCACAATATATAATTACATATTATTTTTGTGATTAATCACTATGCTTTAATTATGTTCAATTTGTAACAATGAAAATACATCCTGCCTATCAGATATTTACATTACAGTTCATAACAGTAGCAAAATGACAGTTAGGAAGTAGTAACGGAAATAATTTTATGGTTGGGGGGTCACCACCACATGAGGAGCTGTCTTAAAGGGTCGCGGCATTAGGAAGGTTGAGAACCACTGTATTAGAGAATTGACATGCAAACATAGTAATTGCTGTCATTTGTGGAGTATTGACTATGTGGTAGACACTGTGCTGAGTGGTTGCCACAAATATTCTTCATTAATCTCACAAGAAGCCATTACGACGTATTCCATGACTTTCCCCATGTTATAGATCTGGATGCGGAGGCTTTGAGATGCTAAGAAACCTCTTCAAAGTCACACAGTTAGTAAGTGAGAGGGACAAGATCCACACCAGTTGGCCCAGTCTCAAGCTCAGGCTCATTCTCATCTTTAAGGCATCTGCTTTTTGTCCCTGGTGACCAGCGTGGCACTGAGGCCACCGTAGGTGCCCAAGCCATCTGTCCCCAATTAAATGGGAGGAAAGCCAAGAGGACGGAGTGGCTGTTCTCACGGGGATATCATTCTCTCGTTGCTTAATTTCAGATAGTACCTGCTGTCCCCACCCCCACTTCTACCCATTCTCCTTGAAGCCTTGTCCAACTGCTCTCACCGTTTCATTTTTATTTGTTCAAAAGCTCCTGACAGGTATTCCCAAAGCTTCGCTGTGAGGTGTTTAATCCTGGGCCCCATAGGGTTAACTGGTTGGTTTTGCCACTTGTCTGTCTGTCTGTCCTGCTTCCTCGCTTCCTGACGGATCAGCTTGATGGATTCGTCTTCTTATGGCCCAGGACTGAGCCGGAGAAGAGAAACCCATAAGATGCTCATTATAAGCCTGCGAATCATCTCCTTCGGGACACCACGGGGAAATACAATAATCGATATCTGTACGCCATAAAAGAATGAGCAAGCCTCATTACTGATGTTTCTCTCCCTCTCTCTCTCTCTCCTTCTCCCTTCCTCTCTCTGAAATCAATGAAAACCCACTTAAAAAAATACACAATGAAAATTTTAAATACGAATGAGCAAGCCTAACCTCAGTAACCTCAGTGTGACAGTTCTCGTACCCCAAAGATGGACCACACTCATTTTCATATCATTTTGCATGTTGAGTGTTGAATACGCTCCAAAAAAGCATGTCTTGCTATATTCAGCTGAGGTTTAAGCCAGTGAGTGCTTATTTTACCTTTAATTTGAAACGTCTGCCAACAGTTTACAAAAAATCAAGAATTTCACACAAAGTCCAGATTTTTCTAAAGGACTTACGATATGCATGCATATTAGCATAACCAAAGGATGCAGACAACGGGGCAGTGGGCGCTTGCCTGGGGTGGGAATGGCTGAAGAGGGGGGTCAATTGGGGAACAAGGAGACATATATAAAACTTTAGACAATAAAAAATAAAAATCCAGATTCTCTCTTAAAAAATCATCACCTCTGGGAGGTGACTCCACCATGACTTCCATCACCCCGTGGCCTTCACCAGCCAATGTCCCTAGTTTTCATTCGCCTGCCTGGCCCTTGGAGGTGTTTAAATCATCGGCCCTTCCTTAATCCGTTCAATTGCACTCTCTCCAAACCCTGCTAGCAAGCTCTATTTGTTTCACGAAGCTAGTTTTCTTTCCACTCTCCATTCCCCGCTCTGCCCTTCCTTCCCCATTTCCGTGTCCTCTATTTTTCTTCCTGCCTCTTCATTCAATAAGCATTTCGCTCACAGGGATGTGCAAGATACGGCTGAGATGTGGCAGGGGGATAAAGATAAAGACATCGAAGGCACGTCTCTGCTTCCGAGTGACTTACAGATATGCAAAATACACAGCCTCCATTCACAAGTATATATCTGGAGCCCTTATTTTGTCCTAAGCACTCTGTCAGGTGCTGGGAAGATAGCCCTGGGAATAACATTAAAGTAGACACAAAACTAATCTCCAACTCTGGGTCTTTCTAGTACAGCGGTTCTCAACCTGTGGGTCGCGACCCCTGTAGGGGTCAAACGACCCTTGTAGGGGTCGAACGACTCTTTCACAGGGGTCGCCTAAGACCATCAGAAAATGCAGATATTTACATCACGATGCATAACAGTAGCAACATTTCATGATTGGGGGTCACCACCACAGAAGGAACTGTATGCAAGGATCGAGGCCTTAGGAAGGTTGAGAACCACTGCTCTAGTAGAAAGGCAGTTCTAGAATAGCCTTCTAGAAGACAAATCTTGAAATCCACTAATTTAGCTCTATGTCCTTGGGCACGTACCCTCTCTGTGCCTCATTTTTCTCACCTGTAAAGTGGGGCCAGTAACAATTCTGTAGTTTTTGTGAGGATTTAGTAAATCAATACCCGGAAACTGACTAGAACCATGCTAGGCATTTAGGATGTGTTCGTAACTGGCATGGTTATCATGAGGAGAAGTGATGAGCATTGCCCATCTCAGAAATACATGTGTGAAGTGAGACTGAAGTTTGGGGGACAGGCTGAGACAGAGAGCAGGCATTAGCAGAAACAACTCGAAGGCATGATTCGGTAAGCATCCCCAAACTTACAAATGCAATGCTAATTTACCAAGAGCCTGCAAGCAAGGAAGGAATTATTCAAACCCGTTAAATCAAGGAAGGCTTTGCAGAGGAGTTGGCATTTGGGTTTATCTCCAAACATCTGTCAGAGAGACAAAGATGAAAGTGGGAGAAAGGTCACGCCGAGCAGAGCCGACAACACAGAGATGGACATGTTTGACATCAAAGTCGAGACACTTTGCGAACATTGGAGACAACACGATATTAAATACAATATTAATGAGAAATTTGTGGCGTATTGCATCACGACTATGGGGACCAGAAAATGACAAAATAAAGTGACTTGCAGATATGAGGAGGATGGCTGGATTCACATAGACCTGGGAACTGAACTACGCTTTGGGGAGCAGATTTCAGACAAAGGGATCCAATCCCAGCATGAATTTGCTTAGAGACTTCTCTCTGGAAGAGATGAAACAGAAAACCCGGAAAAGAGACCAAAAGTTCTCTCCTTGCTCTTGGCATCACCTAGAATGAGAATGATGGAGGACCTCATGGAATTCTGGAAGGCCATTTCCCATCAGCACCCCTGTCCTTGTTCAGGCAGTTAAACTCCACGTCTGGAACAAGTACAGGTGAGGATGCGGAAAAAAAGGAACCTCATGCACTGCTGGTGGGACTGCAGACTGGTGCAGCCACTGTGGAGAACAGTGTGATGTTTCCTCACAAAAACTAAAAATGGAACTTACGTTTGACCCAGTGATCCTACTCCTAGGAATAGGTCCCAAGAAAACAGAAACACCGATCAGAAGGGATATATGCACCCCTATGTTCACAGCAACACAATTCACCAGAGCTAAGATTTGGAAACAGCCTGAGTGCCCATCAGCAGAGGAGTGGATTAGAAAACTGTGGTACATCTACACAATGGAATACTACGCTGCCATAAAAAAGAAGGAATTCTTACCATTTGCAACAGCATGGATGGAACTGGAAAGCATGATGCTAAGCAAAATAAGCCAGTCAGAGAAAGATAAATATCACATGACCTCATTCATTTGTGGAATATACTGAACAACATAAACTGATGAACAAAAACAGATCCAGAGTCACGGAAGCATCAAATAGACGGTCCACCCTATGAAGGAAGCTGGGGGGTGTGGGAATAAAAGATGAATCATAGGACTTGTATGCATGCCTATGAGCATAACCAATGGACACCAATGGCCAGGGGAATGGGGAGGGCATGTACTAGGGGTTGGGGGAGGCGGGGAATGGTCAATGGGGGGGAAGGAGACATATGTAATACACTAAACAATAAAGAACTTAAAAAAATAAATAAACTCCACGCATGGAGTCAGCCCTGTTTGAGGAGGAGTCAGCATTGCAGATGCTCCTGAGAAGCTTGGGAACCTGTGTCCATCCTGCAGGTGGGGAGGCATTTACCTTCCCTGTCATTCTCTAACGTCGCCTGCTTAACCCAGATCTCAGAAGTGACTGCAATGACTGAGAAAGGCCAGAGCCGCTGAGAGCAGCGTTTTCCAAGTCCCAGCAGTGAACTCCCCCCACAGCAGGGCCATGGATGCTCTTTAACCCTCTCACAGGCCATCGCTGAGAGCCCACCATGCTGAACCCGCCCCCTCAGACTCTGAGCGGACCCCTCCCACCCTGCCAGCCACCTCTGTGCTGCTCTCTCCTCCCTGACACTGCACTCCCAGGATCCAGCACACTCCTTCCTCCCGAGGATTCTGGAACTCGCCTCTGTGCCCCTGGTGTGGGTAGCTCTCCCTTAGTCTTCGGTTTCAGCTCAGAGAGGCCTTCCAGAACCACACTATGCAAATAGCCATGGATGCTCTGTCACCCAATCTCGTTGGCTGAGCTCTGTTTGTGATTGGCTGTTTACCTGTATACTCCCTGTGTCCACTAGGAGAGTGGATGTAAATTTGTGAGTGCTGATGACTGTTGGTTATACCCACCCATGTACACTCAGAATCTAACGTGCTGTCTCCAGTATGTGGGTGCTCGGTATATTTTTATAAAATAAGGGATGAAAACTTATCAGGATGAGTCCCAGGAGCTGACCTAGCAATTTACATTCTCTAATTGCAGGCCAGGCTATCCATATAGGCGTGGGCAAAAGTGGGTTTATTATTGTTCATATAGAAAAAGTTATTCATCTGTAGATGTTTCTATTGAGTGCAGAGAGGAAGGGAGAAGAAGAGAGAAATAACAACATCAACGGTGAGAGAGAATCGCTGATCACTGCTTCCTGCATGCCCCTACTAAAAATCAAGCCCCCAACTAGGGCATGTGCCCTGACCAGGAATCAAACCGTGATCTCCTGGTTCATAGGTTGGCGCTCAACCACCGAGCCACACCAGCCCGATGACCCAGGTATTTATTTATTTTCCCACATGAATAACTGTAAGCCCACTTTTGCCAGCCCTTTATCATAGGGGTGGATAAGGTCTGTCTTCATTCATTCACTCACTCATTTATTCAGAACCCATTTACTGGGTGCTTACAACAGTCAGGTACCGTGGGAGGTACTGGGCCAACAAAAACGGATACATTTGTGATTCCCTCTCTAGGACCCTCTTCTCTATAACGCCCTTTCTCATCACTGACATTAGCGTCCATTTCTTTATGTGTAAAATGATGGTGATGGTGCTAATTTCAAAGCGCCATTCTGAGCGTTAAGGAAGAACACTTTCGACTCAGTCATGGTAACTGACTTCATATCGCTGCTCCAAAACGTTGGGCACCGCTCCCAGCATTTTACAAATACAGTGGTACCTCGAGATACAAGTTTAATTCGTTCCGTAACCTTGAGGCGTGGGAAACTATGAGACGCTCGAGTCGCGGTAAACTGGTGGGTCGTGTGCAGCCGGCCGATCCACGCGATTACTCGTATCTAAAATGTTGCTCGTATTTCAAAGCAAAAATTGCTCGCTTGAAGGCTCATATCTCAAAAATCTCGTATGTTAGGGCACTCGTATCTCGAGGTACCACTGTATCTGATATGCAGGATGCATTTTCATTGTTACAAATTGAACATCATTAAAGCATAGTGATTAATCACAAAAACAATATGTAATTACATATTGTGAAATATTTATTTCTAATTACAAATAAATGAAATTTCGTGTTGAATCGTGGTGTAGCATGGGTAACAGTCTTCATATGACAACGGTAAACTACATTGCTACACTTTGCTACACCGAGGAGCGGTGTGTTGGTTCCTAAGACCATGGGAAATAGGTGTTTTCCGATGGTCTTAGGCGACCCCTGTGAAAGGATCATTCAACCCGGCGGAAAAAGAGCCTTCCTCTGCAGGAGTGTGAATACAAATGTCTGCGTTGAATCTCACTGCCTGGTTTGGACATAAATGGCCACATCTAAACCAATTATGTGGCCAAAAGAGTGGCCCACCCCAGGTCACATATCCATCCTTCTTGCCTAAGCCGGAGTTGGTCTTTCTAAATCTAAGGACCTGAAGACATGGCCCTTACCAGGAGGTAAATGTCATGGGTTGAACTATGTCCCTCAACATAGAAGTTCAAGTTCTAATCCCCAGTGCCTGTGAACGTGACCTTCTTAGTAAGTAGGTTCTTGGTGGATATATAGCCACATTAAAATGAGGTCATGTTGGATTAGGAGGATCTAAAGTAGCGGTTCTCAACTTGTGGGTCGAGACCCCTTTGGGGGTCAAATGACCCTTTCACAGGGGTCGCCTAAGACTATCAGAAAATACCTATTTCCCATCGTCTTAGGAACCAATACACTGCTCCTCGGTGTAGCAAAGTATAGCAATGTAGTTTACTGTTGTCATATGAAGACTGTTGCCCATGCTACACCATGATTCAAGACAAAATTTCATTTTATAATTAGAAATAAATATTTCACTTTATATAATTACATATTTTTTATTATTAATCGCTATGCTTTAATTATGTTCAATTTGTAACAACGAAAATACATCCTGCATATCAGATATTTACATTACAGTTCATTACAGTAGCAAGATTACAGTGATGAAGTAGGAACGGAAATAATGTTATGGTTGGGGGTCACCACCCCATGAGGAGCTGTCTTAAAGGGTCGCGGCATTAGGAAAGTTGAGAACCACTGAACTAAAGTCAATGACTGGAGATACAGAGACACAGACACACATAGCGGGGAGATGGCCGTGTAAAGAAGGAGGTGGAAACTGGAGTGATGCTGTTACAAGCAAAAAAAAAACACCAGAAGATAGAAGGAGGCCAGGAAGAACTGTCTGCTGGAGCACTTAGAGGGAGCATGGGGCTACTGACAGCTTGGTCCGGGACTTCAAGGCCCTAGAAGAGCGAGAAGACATGTTCCTGATGATTTAAGCCCTCCAGGTTGGTAGTTGCCAAGGTTTGGTGCTGGGAGTGAGGAATGGGAAGGACTGCTTAATGCAGCGGTTCTCAACCTGTGGGTCGCGACCCCTCTGGGGGTCTAACAACACTTTCACAGGGGTCGCCTAAGACCATTGGAAAACACAGATACGATTCATAACAGTTGCAAAATGACAGTGATGAAGTAGCAGTGAAAATAATTTTATGGTTGGGGGTCACCACCACATGAGGAACTGTATTAAAGGGTCTCGGCATTAAAAAGGTTGAGAACCACTGGCTTAATGGGTATGGGAGTTTATTTGGGGAGTGATGAAAATGTTTTGAAACTTGATGGAGGTTGGTGGTTGGTCAACATTGTTAATGTTGTCCACCGGGATGTGGGGCCTGTGAGAGAGGGAGAGAGAACAACCTCAAACCAATCACCCAGATGCCAGCTTAGCTCCAAACTGCAGCAGCTGGAAGGCAGTGGAAGGGAACTCCATGTGTTGTCTCCTCCTATACTTGTAAGAGTTAAGAAGAATAAAGTAATAGTGTCATTCACTGATGGCCTACGAATTGCCACGCATATGTGAAGGCTGCTGCTTTACGTAAAATGATGTCTCCCACAATGCCCTGGTGAGAGGGAGATCTTATCTATGCGTGAAGAAGCTACCACAGACGGAACCGGTCTTCCTTCTTAAATTATGAATAAGATCCCTGAGGGCAGGTTCTAAATTTTACTCATCTTATAGGGCACCCTTCCCCCAAAGCCCACACACATGTGTGTGCACACGCCACACACACACACAATGCCACAACACGAACCTGATCAAAGCAAGCAGAGTGGGTGACCACTATCACCAATACCGCACCAGCTAAACCACTGGCTGTTGTGCATGTTTCTGACATGCTAAAATGATGATCCGTGATATCTCACTTTCCTCCTCGTGCTGTTTTCTCAGACCTTCCTTATACGTTCTCCTCCCTCACCCCCCTTCAGCCTGCCTCCCGCCCTCCTCTCTCTGGGAGGCTTGCAGATTGCCTGCTGAGACCCCAGGACTTGACAGGCACCTGAAGGCTGGAGGAAAAGACGGCGTGGCTGCGCAAAGTCTCCCCAAAGTTTGCTGACGACTTTGGGGTCACAACTTGAACCTGGACATTCACTGGCGAACAAAGGAGTCCCCCCAACCCCCCCCACCCGGGCCTGCTCGGAATTGACTTCCGAGTCCCTCTATTATCGGGGCTGACATCGAAGGGTGCGCGAGTTTTTCTTTTCACGAAAGCCCGATCCTCATCCAAGATCAAACAATTTATTTCGGAAAATAACTGTACGTAACAGTACATTTTCCAGAACCGGCCCGGTTTCCACCTGTCATTTGCCACCGCCTTTGAAGGATGTAATAGCCCAGGTAACGGGGAGAAAGTAGCGTTCGGAAAACAGCACTTTGTGTGTCTGCTGTTTGCTGAGGGCTGGGCGTTTACTCCCCGATTTTATCAGGCCGCGCGGCCGCTTTTATCTTCTCCGCGTCCCAATGGAGTTGTCATCGCTGCCTTCTACACATTGTTTTTAAGGGCTGAGAGGATTGCCCTGTGCGAACGGACCTTCCCTGAGCTAACGGTCCCCTAGAGCAGTTAGAAATCTCCTTGCATTATCTCCTCGAATGCAACGCTCACTGAATGAATAGACTCATATTTTCCTCCTGCTTTCTTGACGTGCCGCTGACAAATAAAAATCGTATCTGTTTAGAGTGCACGGTGTGATGGTCTGATGTACATATACACCGTGAAATAATGACCACAGTCAAGGTGATGAATGCGTCGATTCACACACTTGCGGGTATGTTGATCACATCTCTCTCTCTGGAGACCCCCACATGGATCCACAACAAAAATCCTAAAATAAAATTATGTTAAGGCAAAGGGTATGTTACTTTGTAAACTGGTCATGACAGGTTACCAAACTGGCTTATAAGTGAATTAGATAAAGAGAGTCCCACCAGCAGTTTTTAATCCTAACTTGCTTTTCATGTTGGCACACATACATAACACCTACTTAAGAAGGAAATTCACAGTGTTTCAAAGTGTGAAGACAAGTGTGAAATCACCTGGCTGTCTCCACAGTATACACTGTGCGGAAGGACCCAGCAGCTCATCCCGGTGAGCACCTGGACCAAGCTCACAGCTGCCACACCCACGGGGAGCTGGGGAAGAGAGAGCATCCTTTGAGTGACTGAAAGAAAAAACTTCAGCTCTACTTAATCATCCCTTTAGAGCGGTGGTCGGCAAACTCAGTAGTCCACAGAGCCAAATATCAACAGCACAACGATTGAAATTTTTTTTGAGAGCCAAATTTTTTAAACTCAAACTTCTTCTAATGCCACTTCTTCAAAATAGACCCGCGCAGGCCGTGGTATTTTGTGGAAGAGCCACACTCAAGGGGCCAAAGAGCCGCATGTGGCTTGGGTGCCGCGGGTTTTCCGACCTCTCTGCTTTAGAGCTTCCTTAGGCCAGGTCCTCGAGATGCAGGCACCTGCCATTAGAAACGCATGAGATTGATTAGGGAAGTGCCTGGGGGAAGTGGGCAGGGACCTGGGGAGGCTGGCAGAGCTGGGCCACCAGGAGGCAGGTCTAACCTTGCGAAGGAGCAAAGGAGCGAAGGAGCGAAGGAGCGAAGGAGCGAGGAAGGAGAAAGGTTGGACGGAAGAATCTTAGACTGGAGGGCAGTTCTAAGAAAATTCCAGCCCAGTTGGCGTGGCTCTGTGGTTGAGCATCCACCTATGAGCCAGAAGGTCATGGTTTGATTCCCAGTCAAGGGCACATGCCTAGGTTGTGGGTTCCATCCCCAGTAAGGGTTGTGCAGGAGGCATCCAATCAATGATTCTTTCACATCATTGATGTTTCTCTCTCTCTCTCCCTCTCCTTTCCTCTCTGAAATCAATAAAAATATGTTTTTTACAAAGTCCAGAAGCCCAAATGGGTGTGCTCCAGTCAAAGTCACCACCGGAGGAGGCTTGCCTCTCCTTGCAGGGACATCCGGCCGAGCGTTCCTGCTGAAGTGGGCCACTGGCTGTGGTAGCCCGAGGCCAGAGTGGCCTCAGCTGGACAGCGGGGCTGCCTTTCGGAGGGCAGCAGCTGGGGCTTTCGGTCCCTTATGCTCCTGGAACTCAGAGAGCTGAGAGGCGCGCATTTTCGTGACCGTCATGGGAGACATTGCCATCGGTGGGATTCCAAGTTCTAAAGGCAGAACTAATTTTGAGGCTTTCGAATAATATTAAAAATTCCTTTCCTATTTCATAAACATTCTAACAATGATAAGTATTAAAAATTTTAATTAAAAAAAGAAAAAAAAACACCTTAACCATCTCTCCAGGCTTGGGACCATCTGTTCCTTCTCAGAGACACCCACCCATTCATGGGTGGGTGTCTCAGAGACACCCCCATCATGATTGGGTTCCTGACACCTTTTATGGAGATCTTTGCAGTCGCCTTGTGATCATTCTCTGCTTCTGGCACCTCATCTGATGATCATTCTATATTCCGCTGCTAGAATCATTTCACTAACGCTCTCTTCTGACCGGCCGCGTCTCTGCTCAGAAACCTCTCAAGGGTCAAAGAAACAGAAACTCAGCGTGGGATTTTCACAATATAGTACCAACCAGATCCCCCCTAACATTGCCAATTATGGGATGTGCTGGTTTCCTAGGGATGGGTATTGTGTGTGTGTTTAATTACACATGCATGTTAATTATTAATGTGCACTAGATATGCACGTTTAAAAATATTATGGCTGAAACTGGTTTGGCTCAGTGGATAGAGCGTCGGCCTGTGGACTGAAGGGTCCCTGGTTCGATTCTGGTTGGGGGCATATACTTTGGTTGCAGACACATCCCCAGTGGGGGGTGTGCAGGAGGCAGCTGATCAATGTCTCTCTCTCTCATCGATGTTTCTAACTCTCTATCCTTCTCCCTTCCTCTCTTTAAAGAACCAATAAAATATATTAAAAAAAAAAAAAACCTGGCCAGTCCTAGCCTGCTCTCCCTGCCCGGCCTTGTGTTTCCCTCGGAACCCCAGTGCAGGTGGTGACCCCAGCTTTCTGCCTCCTGACCAGCTGGTATCTCCCAGGAGGCCCTGAGTGCTGGGTGCTGAGTGCAGAGCCTCAGGTGCTGGTTCTAGGACCTGGGAGTATAAGGCGCTTTCTCTCCTGGCCTCTCCTCTGTCTCCTCTCGTGGCTGCCCCTGACAGATCATCTCATGAAACAGCACAAAACAGGCTTCTACACAAGTGCCACCAGACCGGGGACTTCAATAACAGAAATGTATCCCCTACCAAAAGCAAGGACACAAAAGCAAAAGTAAATCAGTGGGATTATGTCAAATTAAAAAGCATTTGCACAGCAAAGTAAACTGCCAACAAAATTAAAAGGCAGTTTTTAGGATGAGTGAAAATATTTGCAAGTCATATATCTGATAAGGGATTAGTATCTAATATAGATAGGAAACTCAGATAACTCAATAGCAAAAACAATAACAACAAAAAGCACAAGCAATCCAATTTTTAAAAATGGGCAGAGGAACTGAATAGACATTTTTTCCCACAGAAGACATATAAATGGATAACCAAAAAAGAGTGCCTAACATCTCGATCAGGGAAATGCAAATCAAACCCTCAATGAGATATCACCCACCTCACACCTGTCAAAATGGCTATTATTAAAATTTTTTAAAAATATATTTTATTGATTTTCACAGAGAGGAAGGGAGAGGGATAGAAAGTCAGAAACATCGATGAGAGAGAGACATTGATCAGCCACCTCCTGCACATCCCACACTGGAGATGTGCCTACAAGCAAGGTACATGCCCCCGACCAGAATGGAACCTGGGACCTTTCAGTCCGCAGGCCAATGCTCTATCCACTGAGCCAAACCAGTCTCGGCAAAATGGCTATTATTAAAAAAAAAAAAAAAAAGATATAACAAGTCTGTTGAGAATGGGGAGAAACTGGAACCTTTGTACACTGCTCCTAGAAATGCAACAGTGCAGGCTCTATGGAAAACAGTATGAAGTGTCAACAAAAAATAAAAAATTGAACCACCATATGATCCATATGGAAATATTCCTAAAAGAAATGAAAACAGCATCAGGAGACATTTGCAGCCCACGGTCATTGCAGCATTATTTGCAATAACCCAGATATTGAAACAAGATCAGGGTCTGTTTATGGATGGGTAGATGATTATGATGTGACACATATATATATACACAGTTGGGCAAAAGTAGGTTTATAGTTATTAGTGTGCAAAATAAATAACACAATAATTAGTAAATAATGATGCAGGATCAAAGTCTGTTTTGAAGACTAGTGACTGTAAACATAGTTTTGCCTGTGTGTGTGTGTGTGTGTGTGTGTGTGTGTGTGTGTTATGCCATTAGAATAAGAAGATACCTTTCCATTTACAGATGGAACTTGAGGGCACTTGCAAAGTAAAATTAGTGATAATGAGGAAAATAAAGACTATATGATTTAAAAAAATAAAATAAAATAAAAAGAAATGTATCCCCTGCACTTCTGGAGGTTAGAAGTCCAAAATCAGGGTGCAGTCAAGGTCGGCGTTTTCTGGGAGCTGAGGGAGAGACTGCCCCTGCCTTTCTCCTGGCTTCTGTAGCCCCGTGTGCTCCTGGGTTTATAAATGCACCTCCTCAGTCTCTGATTCCCCCTGGCATTCTCCCTGTGTGTCTGTCTTCGCATGGCCATCTATGCTAATAAAGGAGTAATATGCTAATTAGACCAGAAAATCTTCCAGACAAAGCCAGGGGCTTGCCTGGCCTGCAAACTGCCCCCAAATGGCCCTCAACCTCTCGCCCAGGCCAGCCATGGCCCCTCTTCAGGACACTCACCCTGAAGGGGGTGTGGCCAGCCTGCAAATGGCCCTCAGCCCCTTGCCTAGGCAGCACCACCCCCAGTGGGGACTCCGGCTCCAATGGGGCGTGGCCTGCCTGCAAACTGCCCCAGGCCATTTACATAGGCCGACTCCAACCCCAAAGGAGACCCCCTTCAGGGCAATCCAGCCAGCCTTCACCCATGCCCCAGGCCTCTACTACCAAAAGGGTATAGATATGCTAATTTGACCAGGAGACCTTCCAGACATCCTTCTGGACAAAGCCATGGTGGCAGGGCTGAGGTAGACGTGGTTAGGGGCAATCAGACCAGGAGGGAAGGGCAGTTGGGGTGATCAGGCCAATGGGGGGAGGGTCAGTTGGGGGTGAGCAGGCTGGCAGTGAGTCCAGTTGGGGGCAAGCAGGCCAGCAATGGGTGGCAGTTGAGGGTGATCAGGCTGGCGGGGAGGGGGAGGGTCAGTTGAGCCAAACAGGCCTGCAGGGGAAGGAAGCTGGGAGGGACCAGGCCTGCAGGGGAGGGCAGTTAGAGGTGACCGGGCCAGCAGGAGAGGGTAATTGGGGGCAACTGGGCCAGCATGGGAGGGCAGTTGGGGGCAATTGGGCCAGCAGGGGAGCAGTTAGGCGTCGATCAGGCTGGCAGGGGAGTAGTTAGGGGGTGATCAGGCTGGCAGGCAGAAGTGATTAGGGGCAATCAGGCAGGCAGGCTTAGTGGTTAGGAGCCAGCAGTCCCAGATTGTGAGAGGGGTGTCCCCCAAGGGGTCCCAGATTGGAGAGGGTGCAGGCTGGGCTGAGGAACACCCCCACTTCATGCACAAATTTCATGCACTGGGCCACTAATCTTCTTATAAAACACCAGTCATGTTGCATTAGGGGGACACCCTACTCCAGGATCACCTCATCTGGATGTAGCTAATCCCCTCTGCAGTGATATTACATGTATATGTATAGTTTCAAATCTGTCCCCACCAAGGTGACAATCTGAGGTCCTGAGGATTAAAATTTTAATTTACTTTTTTTTTGAAGGGCAGAATGAGTATAATTCAATAATATTGGGATACTGTAGTAAGTTTTTTCAAAAATAGTAACATAAAAAAGACAATACATAGATGTTAAGTAAGCTATTACTTTTTAGGGGAACAAGTAGGGGAAAATGGGGGATACCTGTAATTCTGTCAACAATAAAACATATATATAATAAAAAAGTATATTACTTTATTCTAATATGATATCTTTTTAGTATTGAAATGATCTTTGTTTTAGTAAATGATAGTAACAGGAAATAATATAAAAAATTTTTAAGGAAAAAATGAAAAGCTGACTACTTTTGAAAACATTTTTGAAATTTTACATATTAAAAAAAAATGCACTCCAAAATCTTTTAGCTATATATCCTTATTAGGAAAGCAAATTTAATAAGTTCCTTAAATATATTTTATATTTTTATTTTTAATTTATACCTAAACATTAACTATTCCCAAAATAGGAGTTTTAAAAGATTATTTATTTCTTTAGGATATAACTTTAAGGAAATTTTACTAAATTATAGATAAATGTTTAGTGATAACAATGGGTTTGATCATCTTTATTTTTTTATGAATCAAAGTTTAACACAGAAATATAGTATTTGAAAATTGGATTAGAAGCTTAATTTATGTCTATAGTTGATTATCATAGTTGTCAGGACTGAAAAATTACCTTGGAAAAGCACACATCATGCAATATGTATTTAGGAAGACATTTATGGTTATTGATAATGGATATATAAATTTATATTTTAAATACCTTTCTTGGTAATATCAAATTTGGAGTTGGGCAGATCAGCAGTTTTATTATTTTTAAACCCTATATGTCTACCTTGATTTATAGATCCATTGAAGGTGAAGATATAAGTCCAATTAAATATTAGTAGAGCTAAACTATCTTATTTTTTTATGACACAGTTATTATGTTTAAGCAGAAAACACAAGAATTAAGAGTAATATCACTAAAAATATTGCACAATTTCAGCTATTTCTTTCAAATTTGCTTTAAAATGTTTCTCTTATTTTTTTACTAGAGGTCCAGTGCATGAAATTTATGCATGAAGGAGGGGGGAGGTGTCCCTCAGCCGAGCCTGCATCCTCTCCAATCTGGGACCCCTCAAGGGATGTCTGACTACTGGTGAGATATCCCTCTCTCAATCCAGGACTGCTGGCTCCTAACTACTGGCCTGCCTGCCTGCCTGATTGCCCCAACCGATTCTGCCTAATTGCTCCCCTGCTGACATGATCGCCCCCAACTGCCCTCCCCTGCTGACCTGATCTGACCCTCAACTATCCTATCCTGTGGCCTGATGGCCCACAACTGCCCTCTCCTGTCAGCCTGGTCACCCTCAACTACACTCCCCTGCAGACCTGGTTGCCCCCAACTGCCCCCCTGCTGGCCTGGTTGCCCCACATATCCTGCTGTTCATTCATCTGGTTGTTCTCCCTGCTGGCCTTGTCACCCCAAGTAGCCTGCTGATTGGTCATTACTCTTACTGTGATGGCATCCCAGACAATTTGCATATTCCTCTATTATTAGTATAGATACAATTAGAAAATACCATTGGTCAAATACCATAGCAATTCTTGCTGCAGGAAGGGGCCATGGTGGCTGCTATACCTCATGGGCAAAGGTAAAATGAGAGTAGGTGATATGTATAGTTTCAAAGCTGTCCCCATCATAAATGTTTTCACTGCTGAAGGGAAAAAAAAAATCATAACTCCACAGGCACCTTGCAGATGCCTTCTGCAGCAATGATCAAAGTCAGCATGACCAGTAATATTCCTCTGTCTCACTCATCTGTCTCAGTCTGGGAATCTCAGACGGGATTCTGAGATACCCAGGTATTAGATCAAACATTATTCTGGGTTTCTGTGGGGGTGTTTGGGGATGAGGCTAACATTTAACTTGGTGAACTTTGAGTGAAGCAGATTGTCCTTCAGAATGGGGTGGGCCTCATCCAATCAGTTGAAGGCCCGAAAAGAACCAAAGGCTGGCCTCCCCCAAATAAGAGAGAATTCTCCAGCAGACGGCTTTTGAAATTCATGTGCAATATCAGCCTTTCTTGCCTAACAGGGACATAAATATATGCATTAGTCAGAATCAATGGTATCTGTATCTGTATCTACATATCTGATCCTAGTGATTCTGTTTCTCGGGAGCATCCTCATTCAGCTGTCCTGTGTGTTTCTAATGGAAGAGGGGTTTTGGGGAGGGCGGCATAATTAGGGTATTTTTTGAGTTTGATTTTAATTCCCCCCACAGAACTCTATGGATGAACTGAAGCTTCTCCTTGAAAATGTAAAATACGTCTCAGCACGCAGGGAAATGGCTGGGATATTGACTCAAGTCCTTTAAACACAGACTCCTCTTGGGTTTTCAGAAATATATGAGCTATATCCATACTGTCATTTATTTCTCCAGTTACAGGGTATGCCCGGGTTGCCACTTCTCTCGCAGCCTTTGAGTAACTTTACCTCTGCGGTATTTATGAAAACAAAGTAATTTCCTAAGACAAGTTAAAAAAAAATCTCAATATCCCTTTCAGGCCCCATATAAACAGCGACAATGGTGTCTCAGAATTCCACAATGTGGCAAGCTTCAGTAGTCAAGGTGGTCAGCGACCCAGATCTCGGATCACATTCCCTGGAGAGAAATTTTTTTTTTTTTTTCTGAGCCTAAAATGTGGAAGACACTTCTCTTGGGCTGTTAAGGTCTTCAACCCCACATTTTTTGTTTCAACTTCTGTGTTCAAGTCTACGACACCATCCCAATTATTTTGCTCTATGTGAATGTTGATGCATCAGTTTCAGGGGCTTTCAAAATCAGCCTGTCAGCTCCTGAAATCTATGTTGACTGCCCCTTGTCCCTTCCAGTGCGTTTTCTAGAAGGAAATGGGAGATACACATTTTTGCTCTCTAAAGAATTCTGCTTGAGGTAGTGGTGAGGTTGGATAATTACCCCAAGATTCAGGTTTGGGGGTACGGGGAAGTGGTGGTGATAGTGGCCTGTGTGTTCTTGCTTTGGAAGCTAAACACTGTCACTAGGGGGAGGGGCATACTGGTTGGGGTGGTCAGTAGGTAGTCAACAAGAAGTGACCCAGCTACTCCTACATCTGGAATACGGTTGCTTGTTTGGAATTAAATCATGAACACCAACAAACACAGGCCAACAAATGGAGCAAATATAATAAAGAACTCTGTTGATTGTAAGGAGCATTAGCCCAGCAGGGTGTGGCTCAGAGGCTGAGCCTTAACCCAGGAACCAAGAGGTCATGGGTTCGATTCCCAGTCAGAGCATACGCCTGGATTGCGGGCTCGATTCCCAGCAGGGGGCATGCAGGAGGCAGACAATTGATGATTTTCTCTCATCACTGATGTTGCTCTCTCTCCCTCTCCCTTCCTCTCTGAAATTAATAAAAGCATACTTTAAAAATGAATAAAGGGGCATTAGTCACCGTGTGAGCCAGGTGGTGGTGCTGTGTCAAGCGTGGCATGGGCCATCTCCTTCAGCGCTACAACCATCTCAGGAAGTGGGCGCTGTGATCAGCCCATTTAGACAGAGAGATGTGAGACCCAGATCAGCTATTGCTGCTCAAGATCGGGCTGAGTGGGTGACTAGGCTACCATTCGAACTCACTGTGGCATTGCAACACCCGCTCTCTTAAGCAGCATGCTCAGTGCCACCTGCAGCCCGAAGAGACACTGGTGGTTGTGCCAGGCAAGAACTTCCAGCAGAGCCGAAACAAGTTTGGCTCAGTGGATAGAGCGTCGGCCTGCGGACTGAAAGGTCCTAGGTTCGATTCCAGTCAAGGGCACGTGCTTTGGTTGCAGGGCACATCCCCAGTAGGGGGTGTCCAGGAGGCGGTTGATAGATGTTTCTCTCTCATCGATGTTTCTGGCTTTCTATCCCTCTCCCTTCCTCTCTGTAAAAAAAATCAATAAAATATATGTATTTTTTTTTTTAAAAAAAAGAACTTCCAGCAGAAAAGTCCCTCCCCCCAAAATTCACGTTGACCTGGCAGCTCTCTCAACTATGAGAATCAGGGCCTGAGCATCTCCATGTCCCTCACTCACCTCCTGTTTAGGGATGCTCTGCCCACCAAGCATATGCCCACCAAGCAATCCATGCATATGCTCTGACTGGGAATCGAACCCATGACTTCTTGGTTCCTGGGTCAAGGCTCAACCTCCGAGGCACTTCCAGTTTGGTTTTATTCGGGGAAAGTCAAACCAGCTACACCTGCCTATCAGAGGGGGTTCTGTATATTTTAAGCTTTTTATTTTTATTACTCCAAAAAGCTTCACTTTTTAAAAAATATTTTATTGATTTTTTTTTACAGAGAGGAAGGGAGAGGGATAGAGAGTCAGAAACATCAATGAGAGAGACATTGATCAGCTGCCTCCTGCACACCCCCTACTGGGGATGTGCCCGCAACCAAGACACATGCCCTTGACCGGAATCGAACCTGGAACCTTTCAGTCCACAGGCTGACACTCTATCCACTGAGCCAAAGCAGTTTTGGCAAAGCTTCACTTTTTAAAAACATTTCTGCAGTTTTCTGACCCTGTGCTTGCGCTTTGCACACTTGCACAGCGATTATCTGCTCCTGGAGAAGGAAAGCACGTGGGAACCTGGCACAGACACATTTCACACACGTGGGTCCGCTGACACGTTTTTTCGTTTTGGACAACCTCATTAGAACTTTAGGTCTCACAGCCCAACTCCTCAGAGCTGACCCGGGCCCGCACCACATGCAGATTTTGGTATTCCCCAGATTTCTTGGTATAAAGGTAAACAATTCTAATACCAGGGGTGTGGGGCAGCCTGGTTTTGTTCGAGCCTGTATGATAGCAAACACTGGACCATGTGAATGCCTGAAATCACCATCCAAAAGGATGGAGCTTGTGAGTTCCAAAGCCACATGGACTCCAGATGGGTTCCTGGTGGAATCTGGTGTCCGGCTCTCCTGGCCTCCAGATGCCGGTCTCTGGCTGTGGCGGAAGCAGATCAGCCTCTCTTCCATGGCGCTGGGAGCTGATAAAACACCCAGGCCCCAGACTGGCTGGGCTGGGAGCCAGACCGCCCTGAACAGCCGCTGGAGTCCCTGCCACCCTGTGAGGTTTGTCTGGCCAAGCAAGAGCCAGCCAGGGGACCAGTCCCGAGGACATGTTTGTCAAAAATATATTTTATTCACTCTATCCACTGAGCCACACCGGTCTTGGCCTAACCTTCTTTTAAAGAGACCAAGTTTCTGGCCTCATTCCTCCATCAGTCACAGTCTTCGCCTCTTCTGGACATTTTCCTCTCTCTGCAGGTCCCCCTGTAGGTCATGGGGTGGAGAAGGATGGGAACTGGGGGGCTTGTGGTGTGACTGCCCCCTCTCCTCCTGCCTCCCTCTAGTG
Source organism: Lasiurus borealis (assembly GCA_004026805.1). NCBI lineage: Eukaryota > Metazoa > Chordata > Mammalia > Chiroptera > Vespertilionidae > Lasiurus > Lasiurus borealis. The sequence goes on from PVJN01001435.1 coordinate 76,845, forward strand.
GCAGCTTCAGGGATGGTGGGTAAACCCATGGAAACGGTAAATCATACCACCTGGTGCCCTTGTTTAAAACCTTCCAGTATCTCCCCATCGCTTGGAGTAAAACCCAACTATTAACCAGGCTGGAGGGGGCCAAGGTTATACGGATCCCGTTTACCTCGCTGACCTCCTCCACCTTCATCCTGACTGCAAGTATGTCACATTCCTGCAACCCTGAGACTCCTGGTACTTGCTTTTGACTCTGTACAGTTCTCTCCCTGCAGACTCTTGAAGCCTCGCTTCTGCTCCTCATCCAGTTTTCAGCTCAAACACCCCCTCTTCAGAGAAGCCTTCCTTAACCACTCGGCATGCAGAAACCTCTTTTTTCATCACACTGCCACAGTTTATCATTTATTCATCGCCACGTGACATTTTCTTGTTTATCTTTGTGTTTACATCTTTTACAACAGCGGTTCTCAACCTGAGGGTCGCGACCCCTTTGGGGGTCGAATGACCCTTTCACAGGGGTCGCCTAAGACCATCAGAAAACACCTATTTCCCATGGTCCTAGGAACCAACACACCGCTCCTCGGTGTGGCAAAGTGTAGCCATGTAGTTTACTGTTGTCCTATGAAGACGGTTACCCATGCTACACCACGATTCAAGACAAAATGTCATTTATTTGTCATTAGAAATAAATATTTCACAATATATAATTACATATTGTTTTTGTGATGAATCCCTATGCTTTAATTATGTTCCATTTGTAACAACGAAAATACATCCTGCATATCAGATATTTACATTACAGTTCAACACAGTAACAAAATGACAGTTATGAAGTAGCAACGAAATAATTTTATGGTTGGGGGTCACCACCCCATGAGGAGCTGTCTTAAAGGGTCGCGGCATTAGGAAGGTTGAGAACCACTGCTTTACGACATAAATGGAAGCTCCATGCGAGAACACTGCTGGTTTGTTTCTTAGCTCTGTATCCCCAGTGTTCACCCTAGTGCCTGCTCGGGTACCAAGGGACTTATTAGTTAATAGATCCTGCCACTCTCCCATCCACCTCCCATGGCAGATAGAATTCATCAATCATGGCACATTACAGCCCTGAAAGGACAATTGGCTAGAAATCCTGAATGTCCCCCATGTGCAAAGGTAAATTTCAGGAAGAGTAAAGAGCTCCTGCAAAGAAAGATGAGATGATATTTAAGGGTTAATAATTCTTATATTATTACAACGGGAGGGGAAAAGCTCAATGGACAAGAAATTACAAAGCTAAGCACAAGACCCAAAAGAAATGAAAGAAGAGATGGACAAATCTGGCAATAAAAAGAGCTAAAATGTTTGCAAGACACAGTAAGCCAAATTAAAAGGAAAGTGAAACATTTGATGGAAATATTTTCAAAATAAATAACCAAGGATTAAAAACATTCATTCTCGCTTAATTTTTAGAAATCAACAAGAAAAAGCACACAACGCTTTAGAAAACAGACACCAGATCTCCACAGACAATTCACTCCGCACTGGTGGCCATGCAGAACGTGGAAAGACATTCACCTCCCAGATAATCGAGTAACTGAAAATTAACACAGAGCTTGGTTTCTATTATAAAATAACGAAACCCAAAATACCCAGAGCTGTCGTGGGTGTGGAGAAACGGCCACTGTTTCCATGGCGACGAGTGTGGTGAGTACTGCCCTCTGGGAGGTGACTGGTCAGTACCCACCGAAATTCATCCCAAACACGCGCCATAACTTCACATGTAGGTATTTCAGATAATTGACATATTCAAATGGGTGTGCATGTTAATTGCTCATGTTGATGGTTTTCTCTTCTGAGCATGCCAGTTTGTGGCTTTTCTGCCATTAGCTGGTCAGCTGGCAAGATGTGAAGATGGAGAAAAGCACAAACTGGGCACGGAAACTGACTTCACCCCACAAGGACTATTGAACCCTTGGGCCATTTCACTCTCCGGAGTGGAGCTGTTTGTTCCAACTAACAAGTGTTTCTCAGCAGCGGCCTCCCCCAGAAACGTGCATCCCTCATAACTTGCTGACAGGATGTAATGGTTGCACTCATGTTTTTACATGTGACATATTATGCATTCTTTAACTCAGTGAGCAAACATTTATTGACTTCCTGCCTTTGCCAGGGACTGCTTTAACCATTCTTCCTCAACCCTTTTGATTCTGCTGATAAAATATGTACAACTTTCTTTTTCTTTTTTTAAATATATTTTATTGATTTTTTTACAGAGAGGAAGGGAAAGGGATAGAGAGTCAGAAACATCGGTGAGAGATAGACATCGATCAGCTGTCTCCTGCACGCCCCCTTACTGAGGATGTGCCCACAACCAAGGTACATGCCCTTGACCGGAATCTAACCTGGGACCTTTCAGTCTGCAGACCGACACTCTATCCACTGAGCCAAACCGGTCTTGGCTGTACAACTTTCTTAAGAGGCACTGGCAGAGGGACCCAGGTCAGCCATCAGGGTCCACAGAGAAGATGCCCGAGTTTGCACTCACTCACATCTGAGCCAGAAGGAAAATTATGTTCTGGGCATTTTTTAAGGCAGAAACTCAAAAACTTCAAACTTTTCCATGTATTGTTAAGTTAGCAAAACAAAAGTTAACAAAATGCTATGTGTACAATGTTCCTAATTTTGTTAAGAAAAGTGTATTTATGCTTTTATCCATACTTATATGAAAATTTCTAAAAGGATATATTCAGAATTTATTTTCTCGAATGGTACAATTTCAGATTTTTATTTCATGTTTTCTTCATTTTGTTCTAAGTGTTTTTCTAATATGTATGACTCAATAATCTCAGAAATGGAAAAAAGTTAAATCCTGAAGATAGTTCTATAACTGCAGTTTAGAGTTAAACACAGAAAGGTAAGAGCTAGAAGTGGCTAGCTCTATAACCAAATGTCCAGTTTCTTTTCCATTTTTTTTCTGTCCTTTCTAAACTTATGAATTAGAAAGTTAGCTTTTAAAAGTTTTTTTAGCTACTCTAAATCTTGGTTTCTTGACCTTAAAACAGTGAAATAGGTAATAAATACCTCCATAGCTCCTTGGTTTGAATTAAATGATACCGAGTAAGAAAGCCTAGTACAGAGCTTCACACTTAGAAATATTTCATGTTAGTTCATTTCTTTCTTCCTTCCTTCCAATCTACTTCCCTTCCTTCCCACCTATTTTCCTTCCTTCCTTCCTTCCTTCCTTCCTTCCTTCCTTCCTTCCTTCCTTCCTCCCTCCCTCCCTCCCTCCCTCTCTCCCTCCCTTCTTCTCTCCTTCTCTTTGTTCCTTTGTTATAGAGGCAAATGTGAGTCAGTTAAAAATTAGGGAGTCTATAAAAGCCCTAACTATACACTCAGGACTTGTCAGGACAGTCTCACTTCCAAATACCTCATTGCATTGCCAGAGACGTGTACAGGTTTTGGTTTCAGATTCACGATTTTCATCAGGCGCATGTTCCTTTTGTTATCTTCTCCTGACATCTAGTACTTTGGGGCACTTACCAAGCGCCACCCAGTCTTCTAAACTGAGAAAAATAGCTCTGAGAAGCTGACATCTGTCTGTCTGCAGCTTCATTGATAGGCAAAGCCTCATACAGTGAACTGGGATGTTACTTGCCTTCCTTAATGGTTAGGCAGCCTTAGTTAATTGGAATGGTAAAAGTGTCTCTCAATAAATATGTATTTTTTACTTTAAGGATTACTTTTTTAAAAATCAGGAAAAGTACTGAATACATTTCATAAAGCAAAGATAACATTGAAACTAAAAGTTGATAAAACTTCACCACAAAATAAAACTATAGATATTTCACCCTAATAAATATTTATGCAAAAATCTTCAAAAAATTATCAAATATACATTAAAACCATATGTGCATTTTTTAGAAAAGCAAAAGTGGTTCAATATTAGGAGTTTCAGCTGAATAATTTATCATATTAATAGACCTAGAAAGAAAAATCATATAATTATTTCCAGGGATGCAGAAAAGGCATTTGCCAAATTCCATTTATGAATTTTACAGACATATAAAAAGAAAATGACACTGTAAGATTTGATGGATACTTCCTTGACATATATAAAAATTACATATATAACACCAATAACAAAGACAGAGACATTTTCTCTCTAAAATTAGCAATAAAATGAGTGATGTCCGTTATCTCCATACAAAGATGTTCATGAAACCTATTGCTATGCAACATCTGCAATGATTAATACTTACAACAAAATGTAACATAGCAATGGTCTTCACTCTTCTTATTCTTTTTTAAAAAATATATTTTTATTGATTTTTTTACAGAGAGGAAGGGAGAGGGATAGAGTATTAGAAACATCGATGAGAGAGAAACATCGATCAGCTGCCTCCTGCATGCCCCCCAACAGGGATGTGCCCGCAATCAAGGTACATGCCCTTGACCGGAATCGAATCTGGGACCTTTCAGTCCGCAGGCCAATGCTCTATCCCCTGAGCCAAACTGGTTTCGGCCACTCTTCTTATTCTTGAATTTAGTAGAAAAGTCTCTGGCTTTGTTGCTAAGGTCATATGCAATTTTTATTTAATATAATAAAACCAGAATATTATTAATTAGCAAATGCTATATAATTCATAGATATTAACATGTTAAGGACAATTCCTGCAAGACCCTGAATTAGAAAAACAACAGAAAGTCATACCATGTTTCCTGGGTGAATGATTCAACATCATAGAGGTGCCAGTTTTTCCTAAGTTAACTTATAAATGTAACACAAGCCCATAAAAATACCACCAGATTTTTTTTTTCTGAAGCTTGACAAGTGGATTACAAAATTCATTTGGAAGTGTATTTTATGAGCAAGAATATCAAGAAAAATTCAGGGAGATAGAACTAGGAGGGAAGCTAGCCTATTAGATATTAAAGCACCCTGCCAACCTTTGTAAGTATAAAAAAATGGTACTGGTGCATGAACAGACAAGCAGCCAGTGAAACTAAAGAACAAACAAACAAAGAGAAACAATTACAATTGCAAATTTAATACAATCAAGGTGCCTTCTCAAATCAGTGGGGAAAAGGTCAACTTTTTTATAACTAGGTGGGTAACTAGGTGGCCATATAAAAAAGATACGATGTTTTTTATTTCTTGCGCCATACACCAGGATAGATTCCAAATGGATGAGAGATTTCAGTATGAACAATTAAAACAGAAGTACTAGATAAAAACATAAGTGAATTTCACTATAACTTAGGGCTAGGAAAAAATCCTATTATTCAAAATTCTAAGAAAAAATAATCTATGAAAACTAAAGAAAAACTTTTGTCTGGAAAAAGATATTATACACAAAGAGGGGGGGGATCAAAGTGGGAAAAATATTAGCAAATTGTGTTATTGAATATCCCAAACATATTTAGGGCTTCAAAAAAATATCTTAGATACCAATAATCATATAGAAAATGGATTAAAGAATAACAACAGCAAACAGTCTGATTAAAGAAAGGGCAAATGATCTGAATAGACACTTCTCCAAAGAGGACATACAGATGGCTAATAGATATCTTTAAAAAAAAAAGCTCAATATCACTAATTATCAAGGAAATGCAAATTAAACCACCATAAATTTATCACCTCACACTTGTGAGAATGGCTATCATAAATTAATCAACAAACAACAAGTGTTGGTGAGGATGTGAAGAAAAGGGAGCCCTCATGCACTGATGGTGGGAAGGCAGACGGGTGCAGCCACTGTGGAAAACAGTATGGAGGGTCCTCAAAAAACTAAAAATGAATCTGCCTTATGACCCAGAGATTCCACTTCTGGGAATTCAAATAAAAACATCCAAAACACTCACTTGAAAAGGTTATACAGTCCCATGTTCTTATATAATATAATATATATGATATATAGCAGCATTAGTTACAATAGCCAAGATAGGGAAGCGACATTAGTGTCCATTGATAGATGAATGTAAAGAGAAGAATTATTACCCAGCCACAAAAAAGGAATGAAATATTGCCATTTGCAACTACATGGATGGTCCTAGAGGGTGTTGTGCTAAGTGAAATAAGCCAGACAGAGAAAGCCAAATACCACATGATTTCACTTAGGTGTAGAATCTAAAACACAAAATAAATGAACAAAACAAACAAATTCACAGGTATAGAAAACAAACTATGATTTCTAGATGGGAGACAGGTTGGGGAGCTGGGTGGAGAAGGTGAATTAAGGGATTAAGAACAACAAATTGGACAATGGGGTTATAGAGGGAAGAGGGTGGAGGGAGTTGAAGTGGGCCTAAAATATGGAGATGGAAGGAGATTTGACTTGGGGTGGTGGGCACATCGTGCAATATACAGGTTTTGTATCAGAGAAATGTGCACTTGAAACCTGTATTATCCTATTAAGCAATAACATCCCAATCAATTTAATTTTAAAATGTAAGCAAACTAATTTTTAAAAAATCAACAACGAATTGGCAGTTATAAAATAGTCAAGAGGATATAAAGTGCAGCATGGGGAATATAGTCCACAATCTTATATAATAAAGAGGGAATATGTAAATTGACCATCACTCCAACACACAAAATGGCTGCTCCTATGTTGTCAAAGATGGCCACCACAAGATGGCTGGCAGGGGAGGGCAGTTGTGGATGATCAGGCCGGCAGGCGAGGGCAGTTGGAAGGGACCAGGTCTGCAAGGGAGGGCAGATGGGAGCGATCAGGTTGACAAGGGAGGATAGTTAGGGGTGACCAGGCCAGCAGGGGAGGGAAGTTAGGGGCAAACAGGCTGGCAGGGGAGCAGTTAAGGGGTGATCAGGCTGGCAGAGGAGTGGTTAGGGGGTGATCAGGCTGGCAGGCAGAAGTGGTTTGGGGCAGTCAGAAAAACAGGCAGGCGAGCATTTGGGAGCCAGCAGTCCTGGATTGTGAAAGGGATGTCCGACTGCCCATTTAGGCCCTGGGATCGGGCCTAAATGGTCAATTGGACATCCCTTGAGGGGTCCCAGATTGGAGAGGGTGTAGGCTGGGCTAAGGGACACACACCCCCATGCATGAATTTCATGCACCAGGTCTCTAGTGTATCTATCTATCTATATCTATGTACATAGATATAGATAGATAGATAGATAGATAGATAGATAGATAGATAGATAGATATAGATAGATAGATATAGGTTGATATAGATAGATATAGATATAGGTATAGATATAGATATATAGATATATAGATATATAGATATACACAAACACATATAGAAGATGGATTAGCAAATATTAATAGCTTACAGAAAAATAAATGTATGAATTTAAATGACCCAATCACATGAATATTTGCTTATTTTACTTCATAATAAAAAAAAAGTCTGCTTTAGATTGAGATGTCATTTCTCATCTATTAAGTAGCAAATCCAAACTGTCTTATTAGTTTGGCCAAAATTGTAGACCAGGCTCTTTTAAAACAAGTGAGCACTTTCATATATGGCCTATGGAATTGCAAAGTGGTACAATTGTTACAGAAGGAAATCTGGCAATATCTAACAAAATCATATGTGAATTTAAACTTTGATTTAAAACAACCCCACTTCTATGAATGTATTCCAAAGATACGCTGCCAAAATAAAACCAAAAAAGGGGAGGGGGAAGGAAATACAAGACTATAATTTCAAGGTTATTTATTGCAGAATTAATTAGAATAGTGAAAATACGGAAAAGACGCAACTGTCCATCAATAGGAGACTGGTCAAATAAATCCTGGTACATTTACATAATGCAGCCACAGGCAGCTTTACAGAAGAATTAGAACAGCCACGTAAAGCCTACTATTAGGAGTGATACCGAGGATAAAGTATGTGGAAAAAGCAAGGTAAGACAAATGTGAGTAGTGTGCTATTTTTAAGTAAAGGGAGCATGGCTAGATGTATATGTCTGTTTATATTAATAAAAAGGAAATGATGGAAGGCTAAACCGTGAAATTAAGAGAAAATGGGGCTCTGGCTGAAGGGCTTGCTTGAAGCATTGTTCCCTACACTGAGATGTTTCTGGTTCGATCCCCGTGCGGGTGAGTATGGAAGGCAACTGATGGCTGCTTCTCTCTCTCTCTCTCTCTCTCTCATCAATAAAATATATCCCCAGTGATGATTTTAAAAATTAATAAAAATATATAAAGCACTAGAACAGTGATGGAACATGTGTTACACTCAGAAAATTTCAGCTATCATGTTGATCATCAGCCTGGTCAGTGGAATGAGAACAAAGCAGGTTTAAATCTTGATCCTTCCATTTATGAACAAGGGACAAATTACTTTATGAACAAGGAACAAATTATTTGGCTACATTTAGAAATATATATACACACACACACACACACACACACACACACACACACACATACATTCCTTCTGTGTGCTAGTCTCAAAAAACCGTGTAGGAAGCAGTCTACAGTCTGTCTCCCCGGTTCTGTTATCCTGACAGTCACAGATCACAGTGCCATCCAAACAGGTTCCAATGGCCCCACTGGCCTAGCTCAGCGGCTGAGCATCGACCTATGAACCGAGAGATCACAGTTCGATTCCCAGTCAGGGCAGAAGCCTGGGCTGTGACTCAATCCCATGATCCCCAGTGTGGGGCAAACAGGAGGCACCCAATCAACGATCCTCTCTCACCACTGATGTTTCTCTCTCTCTCTTCCTCTCCCTTCCTCTCTGAAATCAGTAAAAACGGTCACCGGTCTCAGCCTCCGGCTGGCTAAAGGTCACAGATGGACCTAAGTGATGTTTCAGTTCCTGACCCCTAAGATGGAGCAAAGCCCTGCCTACTTTCCTATGAGACCAGGCAGAGAGACAGACCTTAGAGCTGTCCCAAAAAACCTGAAGAAATGATTTATTACCTTTTCCTCACATCCAACCAATCAGCTCCCAGCAGCTCTTCAACCCACAGTTTGTATTTCCTGGTTTTGTCCTATAGAACCTCTAACCGACAGGCCACTGGGATGCTCACTCCCCTCGCTCTGGATTGGCCAATTTCTGCTCATGCATTTTGTGGGGGTGTCATAGCCCACAGGCAGGCGGACCCAAATATTGGGGTTTTCATAACACTCCCGTTTCCCTGGCATCACTGCGCAGTGTGAGGGAGGGAAGAGACTATTTTCTGCAGAGTCCACACAACGGTCTTTCTCTGCGCTTTATATTCTGCTGGACTGAGAACCTGAACGTTTCCATGGTTACAAAGGCCACTTCATGGGGGAAAGGGCAGAGTACACATGGTACGGGGGCATCGAAAGTGACAAATGTCATGCTTCTGTCGGGGGCCGCATGCCAAGCAAGCAGAGCAGGACCGCTGAGGTCACTGGAGGCCGGGAGGGCACTTTCTGGAGAGTCTTTCACCCGAAGGTGCTAAAAACTACACCCAGAGATGAAAACTCCCTCGATGGAAAGCCTTCCAGGATGATCATCGCTCAAAGGATAGATTCCAGATTCCTCCACTCAGCACACGAGGCTCTGCAGTCTGTTCCTGGATATGGATGTGTCTCCTCCTTCAGGCACGCAGGCCCACGGCTCAGACTGCCCTTCTGCTCTCTCTCCCCCCTGACGGGTAAACCCTGCTTTTCCCTTCGGGCCGGCTCCTGGATCACTTCCTGCAGCCTTGATGCCCCTCTCAGAATTTACAACCCCCCCCCCAAGCGTCCATGGCCCTCATACCCTGATATTGATTGCTTTCCATGCCTTTCTCCCCTCGGAGGCTGCAAGATCCCGAATAGCAAGACTATGACCTATCTTATTTACCTTGCAACACCCGGAACTGAAAACATAGGAGACACTAAAAAAAAAGGAATTAAAAGGAAAGCTCACCGAAACCCGTTTGGCTCAGTGGATAGAGGGTCAGCCTGCGGACTGAAGGGTCCCAGGTTCTATTCCGATCAAGGGCATGTAACCTGGTTGCGGGCACATCCCCGGTGGGAGGTGTGCAGGAGGCAGCTGATCGATGTCTCTCTCTCATCAATGTTTCTAACTCTCTATCCTTCTCCTTTCCTCTCTGTAAAAAATCAATAAAATATATTTAAAAAGAAAAAAAGAAAAGAAAAGCTTTTTAAAATAAATGATACCACCTAGGGAGTATTCTTACTTTAAAAACATTGACCATGAACCAGAACCTAACTTCTTTTTCAAAGAAAAGACAGAGGTAGAAACAAGCAAAATTATACTATCAGGAAACTATCGTAATGTAGGTGTTTTGGCTATCTGGTGCGGCATGGGAAAGAAGCAAGAGAGTCGGATGAGGGACTCTTCTAGAATAAAAGAGACTTAAATATATTTCACCATCAAATGCAATAGGTAAGCCTCATAAAGATTTTTGGGGGTGATTAGGGAAAATTGAGTATAGAAAGAGTATTAGAATTATTAAGTTATTATTGCTCATTAGACATGAAAATTGTATTTTGGTTATATCTGAAATGTGCTTACTTAAAGGCCAAAGAATGTGCTGTAAAGAATTTTCTTGAAAATACCACAGCAAAATAAATGTAAAATCTACGAACCATACAAATAGGGCATTTTGGAGGTATGTGACATAATAAAAATATACATACATTTCGTCTTTGTCCCCCATTGCCGGCACAGACCTCCTGAAACTATTGGAATTCCCTGAGTATAAAACTGTCTTTTGTTCTTCATGACGGCCTTTCAAGCACACCAGAGTTTATACTAATGAGGGGGTTCCTGGTCGCGCCCCAGATGGCTTCAGGATGGGGGCCAACCTTAGGACTAGTGGGTTAGAACTCTTAGCCCACTCCCAACTTTGGGGGAGGGAAAAGGGACTGGAAATTATTGGCCAATCACTAATGGCCAATAATTCAATCAATTGTGTCTATATAATGAAACCCTCAACAATATTATAGAAGTCCCACATAAAAACCCTGTGCAACTGGGTGCAGGGACCACTTGGGAACTGGGGGACACATCCATGTGCTGGGGAGATGCACGCCTGCGGAGGTCACAGAAGCTCAGCTGTTCCCCTCCCCCACATAATTGATCCTCTACTACATCTCTTCTAAGTGGCTACTCAGAGCTGGTCTATTGTAAGGCCAATGGTAAGTAGGCAGTTTCCTGAATTCTCTGTCATTCTAGTGAATTACCAAACCTGATGGGGGCTAGGCTGGGAACCCCTGAACTTGCAGTTGGCCAGCCAGAAGTTCAAGTAGCCTGGAGACTCCGTTTGTGGCTGGCCTCTGAAGTGGGGGTCAGTCTTGTGACACCGAGCCCTTGATGTGTGGGGTGTGTGTTCACTCCATATAGTCAGGGTCAGAACTGATTTGAATTGTAGAGCACCCGATTGATGGTCACAGAACAATGACCAAGTGTAGATAATTGTGGCAAAATACAGGTAATGATTGAATCTGTGGGATGAGTCCATGATAATTTATTCCAGTATTCTTTCTACTTTGGTGTGTCTCAAAACTTCCCTACCGAGAACGTTACAAAACTTAAAGGAACACTCTTTCTCAATTCATTTGCCTGTTTAAAGAGAACACTTGCAAAATGAAGTCATCCTGATAACATGGAGCCGCATCACACAGTGATTTTAATTTGTGTCTCTTTTCATGACAAACGATGTTGAACATCTTTATATGTGTTGTTGTTTTTTGTGCATTTGTATATCTTCTTTTGTGAAGCGACTGTTCAAGGCATTTTCCCAGGTTAAACGAGAACACCCATTCATATAAGGACTTGCGCAAGACTGTTCAGAGCGGCTTTATTCAAAATAGCAAAATAAAGAAAGGAAACATCCTCAATGTCCACCAATAGGAAAATACATAAAGAAATTGTGGCATTTATGCACCGGAGTATTACTCAGCATTAAGAAAAGAACAAACCATAGTTACATGCAATAATGTAACCTGAATATTAAAACCTCTGTGTGAAGGAATGAAGCCAGACATATACAAAAAATTCATATTGTATGGTTTTAAGAAGAATTTTGAGACCAGGCAAGATTGACTATAGGTATAGAAGTGAAAGCAATGGTTGTCAGAGGAAAATGAACGGAAAAGGGTAGGAGGGAGCTTTTTGGGTGACACATATGCAATCTTGAGTGGGCTACTGGGTATAGGTGTCAAAATCCTCAAATTCTACACTTCAGATCTGTGCATATAATTATACAGTGGTACCTGGAGATACGAGTTTAATTCGTTCCATAACCTTGAGGTGTGGGAAACTATGAGACGCTTGAGTAGCGGTAAACTGGTGGGTCGTGTGCAGCTGGCTAATCTGCGCGCGATTACTTCTATCTCAAATGTTGCTCGTATTTCAAAGCAAAAATCGCTCGCTCGGTGGCTCCTATCTCAAAAATCTTGTATGTTAGGGCACTCAAATCTTGAGGTACCACTGTACTTCAATGGAAAGAGACTGAGAGAGAAAACAAAGGAATGTGTTGTTAGTAGTGGAATTTCAGACATTAGTCAGGGAAGTATCTTCGGGTGAGAAGACACACCTCCCTAGTCTCTCTGCCAGGTGGGAACGTGTGATGCAGGACTCTCTGTAGTCACCCCGAGAAATCTGAATTCCCCTTTGCATAGGCATGGATGCAGAGCAGAGGGCCACCCCTGAGATCTGAAACGCCCCTGCCGCAGGCCCAGTCCAGAATTCTTAGTGTGACACCATGGAAACCGCACTAGCTTTCTCTATAGGCTGCGCAAGTGACCCTGCTGACATCCTCCTGAGAGGAAGGAGCAGAAATATCATTAGCAATAAGTGGGCTCTATTTGACTGCAAGGAACACGGTGTCCAGGCATACGGTACTTCTCAGTCCTCTGAGTTTATCCCACGGAGTTCAAGGTCCTTGGTTCCCAGAACTGAGAAACAGGGGTTCGTTCATCAGAAGGGCTAGATACAAAGCAAAATTCTTCCTTTCATAGATGACTGTCTATGTTGGTGTTTACGCACTAGAGATACACTATATCTATATAATAAAAGCCCGAGCAACTGTTATGGCGGGATGACCAGAATGACCGGTCGCTATGATACACAATGACCACCAGGGGCTCACAGCTGGCGAGCGCAGGGGCGGTGGCTGGAGAGGCTCTAAGGAGCAGCAAGCCAAGAGGTAAAGAGCGAGGGGTCGTGAACTGTGAGAGGGCGCAGGCCAGGCTGAGGGACCCTGCCCCCCATGCCAGTGCACAAATGTTGTGCACTGGGCCTCTAGTATTAATCATGTTTATTTAGAGCACAATAAAATGTGTCGATCCTCCCCAGGTTAGCATAATAAAATCCCACAAACTGGGGGATTGAAACAGCTAACACTTATTTCCTCACAGTTGTGGAGGCCAGGAGTCCCGGACCTGGGAGTGAGTGGGGTTGGTTTCTCTCTGAGGCCACCCTCCTTGGTTTTAGATGGCTGCCTCCTCTCTGCATCCTCACGTGGCCTTTCCTTTATGGGTGTCTGTGTCCTCATCTCTTCTCATCAGGACACCCCCATTCATACCAGATGAAGGCCCACCCATACTCTCTCATTTTAACTTAATTTGCTCTTTAAAAACCCTGTCTCTCTATGCAGTCACATTTTGAGGTACTGGGGTTAGGGATTCAACACATTAATTTTGGAGGGCATAATTCAGCCTATAAAATGAGGTAAAGTGGGTACTGTCTCATTTTGCCCATAAGAAAAAAAATGTGCCTCAAGAAATTAAGGGACTACTACATCAAGGCCACTTAGCTGGTGGGAAGTAAGGATGGGTATGATGGCACACGTCACTTGGGCTCACCAATGAATGCAGCCCGACTGATGGCTGAGTTCCAGCTGCCAGTGTCCGAACGTCACCCATGAGGGGCTTTCTCTGAAGCCTGTGAGGGTTCTCTCCTTGCCTGTCAGCAAGAGGTGCCTCAAACGACCAACTTCAAGAAATAGCCCTCAATCAACTACTGATGGGAGCAGGTGTATAAATACTCCAGCTCTATAGATCAAACTGCTTGAAATTGTGATATTTGGCCATGTTGAACTATAAAAATGACAATGTCATATAATTCAAGTAAGTAGAAGTATATGCATATGCATACAAATAACCACATGAAAACACATGCACCCAAAACAATATACATATGCACATGTAATATAAACATAACATACTTTTTATAATGTCAGGAGGCCACCCATTTGATCTTTTTAAAGCAAAAGTCTTTGTTTCTCTACCATTTGCAGCAACATGGATGGCGATGGAGAGCATTATGCTAAGTGAAATAAGCCGGTCAGAGAAAGACAAAGACCACATGATCTCATTCATTTGTGGACTATAATGAGCAACATAAACTGATGAACAAAAACAGAGAAACAGAGAAACATCAATCAGAACATCAAACCTCAGGGAAGGTAGGGCATGGTGAGGATAGGGAGGAGAGATCAAACAAAGGACTTGAATGCATGTATATAAGCCTAACCCATGCACACAGACAACAGGGGGGTGGTGGCATGAAAGGGGGGATGGGGGTAATGGGGGAACAAGGACACATATGTAACACCTTAATCAATAAAGAAATTAAAAAAAAAAAGGTCTTTGTTTCTCTCCTCTTCACTAAATCCTTCAGTCTTCTCACTGCCATAGTAAAATCCAAGTTCCACATAATGATATCATGATCCCATTATTTTCTGGCTCCAGCCTTTTCATCCTGGCTGTTCTCTGCCCTCTGTTTTGTCTCAGTGTTACCAAACAGCGTAGAATTAAAGAGGAAAAGCAAAGGAAAACACTCTGCTATTTCACAAGCCTTTGCTCTTCATCTTGCACAACATGGCAGCCATAAACTTTTTCGTGAGCTCCCTTTTCCAAGATGGAATGAGTCCAACACTGCCAAGACCACCATCTCTTTACCTTGGATATAAATCCATGATGGCATTAATCACACCCAACACAGTATTTTTATTTGCTTAACTGTCTCCCCTCTCCAAATGCAAGCTACCGAGGCCTGGTTTTGATAAACCCTCTCTGTTCAGCATTTATCACGGAGCCGGGTGCATAGTAGATGCTCACGAAATGTGGTTGAATGAAGATAAAGTCAGAACTTGAAGTTGGTTATCTAGGCTTCAGCAAAGCACTGCACAAAAGGTATATGAACAATACCTAGTTCTTGTTCTTTTTAAAAATATATATGTATATTTTATTGCTTCCAGAAAGGAAAGGAGAAGGGGAGAGAGAGAAACATCAATGATGAGAGAAAAATCATTGATCGGCTGCCACAGTCCAGGGTTCCAGAGCTGGAGAGAGAAGTCCCTGTAACTCTAGGCTGTAAAAACCAGTAGGTGGGATCATGGTTGAGTGACACAGTGGCTGCTGGAGAACCCAGCTGTTCCTCTTTAAAGGGCCAGTGTATGGCCTTATGCAGATTCAATCCCACTAGACTCAGCACTGGGGCAACAGCTGGGATTCAGGGCTGTGAGAAGAACCTAATTGCCTGGCATTGGAGCAAGAACTCAGGGTGGCTTTTTCCAAGACAGGTTGCTCGCAGGGTTCATTGTTCCTCTGCTGAGACCTTGCCCACCGAAGCTGTTTGCAGTGGCCTTTCCATAGGCATGTCCTGTCCTGGTTCTGGCTTCAGACATTCCTAAACTCTCTCAAACAAGCAGCAGCTGGGGGGTGAAGGGGGGGGAATGAACCAAATAATTTATATGCAAACATGCCTCACCTATGGACACAAACAGTAGGGCAGTGAAGGACTGGGGTTGGGCGGAAACCAGGTGGAGGGGGGGGCAATGGGTGAGTAAAGGGGGGACACTGTAGTACTCTCAACAATAAAGATTTTTTTAAAAACTTACAAAAATGCTCCATGTCAACTCATCATCAGAAAAATGCAAATTAAACCCACAGTGAGGAGCAGTGCCCTCAGCGGTCCCCCGATCTTTCTCTGGTTTCAACAGTGTTTGGGAGGAACAGACCCAGGGACACCCCTTCTTCCAACCTTCGACCACCCTCCCCCCTCCTTTCCAGTCACCACCTCAGCCATCCTCAGCCTCCAACACTAGCCCACAATCATTTCTGTTACCTTAGCTTCTTACTGCTGAACAGCCATGAACTCCAAATTCATCAGAACGACTCCACTGAGGCGAAGGCTGAAGTCAACCTGCATCTGCGGGCCTCCTGCACCCACCTCTCTCTGAGCGTCTATTTCGACCTCCAGGATGTGGGTCTGGAGGGGGTGGGCCATTTCTTCCTGGAGCTGGAGGAGAAGAAGCTGGAGAGCGCTGAGCAGCTCTTAGAGATGAAAACCAGGACAGTGGCTGCATTCTCTTCCAGAAGGTGCTGAAGCCTTCCCGGGTTTACCCACAGCCCCTCAGCTCTGCCTGCAGAACCACTGTCTGGATGAGGAGGTGAAACTCATCAAGAAGATGGGTGACACCGAACTAACCTCCTCAGGCCGGCCCGCCCCCAGCTGGGCTGGGCCAGTATCTTTTTGAAAAGCAACTGGGAGTCTTCGGAGCCCAGAGGTCTCTGAAGGGCCCCTCTGCACCCCCTTGGGGGTCTGGCTTTTGCATGAGCCTCTCCCTGGAACCCTAGGCATCCTCTGAACCCCCTGGAGCGCTCGCCCAGGTCTGGGGCCAAACGGAAACAATAAAGCTTTTTGCAGGGAAACAAATAAACCAGGACAATGAGGTATCACCTCACACCTGTCCAAATGGCTAGCATCAATAAATCCACAAATAGCAAGTACTGGTGAGGATCTGGAGAAAAGGGGTCCCTAATGCACTGCCGGTGGGAATGCAGACTGGTGCAGTCACTGTGGAGAACAGTATGGAGTTTCCTGAAAAAAATTAAATATAGAATTGCCATTTGGCCCAGCAATTCCACTTCTGAGACTGTATCCTAAGAATCCTGAAACACCAATCAGACAGAATATATGCAACCCTTTGTTGATAGCAGTGCTATTTCCAATCGCTAAGATCTGGAAACAGCCCAAGTGTCCATCCGTAGTAGATGAGTGGATAAAAAAGCTGTGGCACATTTACACAATGGAATACTGTGGGCTGAAAAAAAAACTCTTACCCTTTCGGACAACATGGAGAAACCTGGAGGTAATTAAGCTAAGTGAAATAAACCAGTCCGAGAAAGACAAGTATCACATGATCTCACTCATGTCTAATTGGAATCGAATGAACTAAATAAAGTGACAAACAGCCGAAACCGGTTTGGCTCAGTGGATAGAGCATCAGCCTGTGGACTGAAAGGTCCCAGGTTCAGTTCTGGTCAAGAGCACCTACTGGGGATGTGCAAGAGGCAGCTGATTAATGTTTCTCTCTCATCAATGTTTCTAGCTATCTCTCCCTTCCTCTCTGTAAAAAATCAATAAAAAATATTTAAAATAAATAAATAAACTGACAAACAAGTAAGACCAGAGGCATTCATGCATGGAATGGACTGACGGATCTCAGAGGAGAGAGGGGTTTATGGGACAGGAAGAGATTAGCCAAAGGAAATATATGCATGCTAGAGGCTTAATGCACGGAATTCATGCAAGAGTGGGCCTTCCTTCCCTGGCTGCCAGCACCAGCTTCCCTCTGGCACCAGGACCCAGGCTTCCCTTGCGGCTCTGGCTTTGTCCGGAAGGTCGTCTAGAAGGACATTCGGGAGGACATCCGGTCTAATTAGCATATTACACTTTTATTATTATAGATATGCATAACCCATGGACACAGACAATAATGTGGCGAAGGCCTGCGGTGGGGCAGGGGCTGAGTAGAGGGGGAGAAAGAAGGAAGGGAAAATAGGGGACATCTCTAATAGTGTCAATAACAATAAGTGATAGATAGATAGACCCTCAAAACTGCAATTTTTCTTTCTCCTGATATACTTTATCCGAGCCTTCTTTTCAGTGCACTTTGCACTGAGCAGAGATCTGAAAGTTTGTCAGATCAGCATCCTCACCGAAAACAAGAAGAGTGAGACATGGGATAAAATAACTGGTCCTCAACAACAGAGCACAGAGCTGTTAAAGATGGAGGTGAGATCCAACTCAGGACTAATTAATCACCCTATTTTCACACCACCTGCTGCCTCTTTTTTCTCAATTCTGAGCCCTCGGTGAGCTACTCAACCTTTGGCTATAGAGTGTACTTACTTAAAATATTAGCTTTATTGATTCCTTTCTATGTTTTTTAAGCTTTACTGATTCTTAATAAAAGGCAAGGAACTGCTCACAATCCCAACATCTGAAACTTTTGTCCACAAACATGATTTAAAATGGCATCCAGCCTGGATTCAAGTCCTGTAACGTTCACCAACTAGCAGTAAGCATGGGGACACATATTTTTAAATTCTCTGGGGCTCAGTTTACTTGTCTCTGAAATGGGAGCAACACTAACAACAACTACTATAATAATAATGAGGTTACCAAAAGGAAACACCCCCTTTAAGGTTAGTCCTAAACACCCGCCAGGTTATTTAACAAGTTCCTTAGGTTTAATCTTATCTCCTGTGACACAAATGGGGGTTGGCCCATAGGTGGCCTGCAGGCATCTCCTCTCTCCTCAGCAGAACCTGAGGTAAGCAAGGATAGAGTTTTCAGGCCATGCTGGGAGGAGGCGGGAAATAGAGTGAAAACAAGACACAAATTAACACCTCTACCAGCTGTCCCACTGCATGTGCACCACATATGTTTCATTTTGCAGCTGTAGACATGTCTCCTTTTTAAGCCCTTTGAGAACAGGCAATAGGTTTAGTTCCTTTTGTATCAACCAAGCACATCACATAAAGCAGTTCTTCGTACAGCGCCTCCCCTGTGCTAAGCACAGTATTGCCTACAGGCTAGAAGAGGGAATAAGTGGGTGGGTGGATGGATGGATGGATGGATGGATGGATGGATGGATGGATGGATGGGTGGGTGGATGGGTGGGTGGATGGGTTTATGGATGGATGGATGGATGGATGGATGGATGGATGGATGGATGGATGGATGGATGGATAGATGGATGGATAAATGGATGAATGGATGGATGGATGGATGGATGGATGGATGGATGGATGGATGGATAGGTCCAAAGGCATTTCCACTCTGGACCCTGTGCCACTTCTCCTTCGCCTGAGGTCTCATGAACTAGAGCTCTCACCTACCTTTCCATGCCCATCTGCTTCCATCTCTTATGGGGCAGTTTTGTTTTGCTCCCTGAATCAAACCACCAGCACTGAATCAAGACTAGCTCCAAACCAACCCAGCCAAGCAACACTCCTGCAAATAATTATCTACAGCATCTTTTCAGATCCCTGCTAAATAAAGCACACCATACGTTTGACAATAAAAAGAAAAAAAGATTGTGACTATATCTCAAGTCAGGGTGAACAGCAGGGCTTTGAGACATGAAGAAGAGGAGACAAAAAAAAACTACACCCACTGCAGACCATGAGGCTAGAAATGAGGAGATGAGAGTGATCGGTGAGCGAGGGATATGACACACCAGGCATGCCCGCTCTCCCTAAAACATCCATCTTCAGCTCAGACTGGCAGAGTGGGAGGAAGGCTACAGCCCCTGCCAGCTGAGCCTCGTCACTGGCACCTGGACGCTGCTTTCTCCACTTCACAGTTGATGACAAAGTCTCTGACAAAAAGCTTCCAGGACTTGGGTTCTGAAGGCTCGTGTCTGTAGTTCCTCTCATCGTCATCCCGAAAGTGAGGATAAGGCGTGGTCACCATTGTCCATGGGACTGAAGCAGGGCAGGTCTGTAGAGCGATGCTCAAGGACAGACATTGGTGTTCACAGGTTGGCTGGCAATGCCAAGAACAAACCCGCCCTTCAGGAAACCTTGCTGGACCTAACTCCATCCTGCCTGGGTCATTCACCCGCCACAGTGACAGACTTGGTCCGTACCAGGTCACCCCACACTTGTCCCAGCTCTTGGGTAATTGCCTGGTTGTTCTGTATCTATAGTTCAGACCCAGCAAGCCCCGCCTCCTCCCTCAAGCCTTTCTCATAGCTGCCTGAGGCACTGGCCTGGGTGACCTTGGGGTAACCTTGTAGATAATGGGGTTTGGAGTTCGGAGTCAGGAGAACTTGAATTCAAAGAGCAGGTCCATCACTTGCTATGATCCAAGATGACACACAGAACCTCCCGGAGCCTCCCTGCCTGCACCTGGAGGGGACAATAATCTTGTCCAGGCAAAATAATTTGTGATTTCAGGAAACGATTGGAAACTATCCAATTGGCCTGGATATATAGATTCTGACACAGCTCTAGGAGGGACAGTTCTTCCTCATTTCTCATACTATTTCCTTTGATGACACAGCTCCCATAGCATAGTCTGCATCCCTCTCCATCCCCTTCCTCTCTGTCCCATGGGAGAGGAGGAGTGACACTTCTCTGGGTGAATTCAGGAATAGAAAACTGGGTGTGTTTAGCCAGTCCTTCCCTCCTAGCTCTTGGAGATAAGTTGTCTGCAGGGTCCTTCTTCAGAGGGTCGAGACTACCTGTCCTGCACTGCCTGGGGCTGGGTAGGAGATTCCAGATAATTCTGAGGCTCAATATGAGGAAGTCTATGAGCCTCCAGATGTTGCTGTGTCCAAAACCAGCCTTGTGCAATAGTTCAGAACTCTGGTAGGAACGATGCTATTTTACAGGGGTTCTCCAAGATTCAGCATAATACATGGAAAGTTTAAACTAGTTTAATAAACATGTTTATTGACATAGAATGATAGAATTATGTTCATTATATATTGTTATGGGGGAAAGATCATGAAATAAAATGCATGCGGTGGTTCTGTTTTTGTTCAGACACATGTACATACTTCTATTGAACATTATTGCAATAGAAAAAGTCTGGAATGGCAGTGTGAATTTTTCAGAGCTGTTATCTTGGAATGGTAGAAGGATGGGAGTGTGTGTTTTTTTTTAATATTCCTCTTTTAGATGACACGCATTTCAAAAGAGTCTACCCTGAAAGTCTATTCCTAGTTTACGGATAAAAATGTCAAAGTTACTTATCTGCTAAGAAATAAGTGTCGTTTTCCAAATTGTCAAAAACACAAATGTTTCGCAGTTACCTTTTCATAAGCTCATTACTTGGTTTGTTAGATCAAGTCAGAAGTAATTATATATTTGGTTGGGGACCATCAGGTGTCACTGACTTGAAATGGGCAAGTTTCCACAGGCTGTAAATCCCTTTGCGTTTCAGAATAGTCAAATGGGGGAGGCGGGGAAGCTACTTCAAGATTTGAATAATGCTCCATGTTCAGTATCTATACTAATAAAAGGGAAAGATGCTAATTAGACCAGATAGACCAGGCGTCTTCCTGATGTCCTTCCAGACAAAGCTGCGAGGGAGGAGAAGGGCTGGCAGCCGCAGCGGCCGGCAGTAGCGTCAGCAGTGGGGAGATGGAGGCGGTGCCTTCCCCTGATCGGCCAGTCGCCTCCTGCAGAGGCCCAAGGAGAGTGGGCCTAAGCCATCAGTAGGACATCCCCTGAGGGCTCACGGGCTGTGAGAGCGGGCAGGCCGGGCTGAGGGACCCCCGAGTGCACGAATTTTCATGCACCAGGACTCTAGTGTTTCACATAAAAGGGAAGGAATGAAATAATTGGGAAACGTATCATATAAAATGTAGAATTTTCACTTTGGCCGCTGTGGCTCAGTTGTTTGCAGCATTATGAACACTGATAGGTCTGGGATTCAATTCCAGGTCAGGGCACATGCCCAGGTTGGGGTTGGATCCCTGGTCAGAGCATGCATGAGAGGCAACCAACCCATGTTTCTCTCTCACATAGATATTAATGTACAGTGGTACCTCGAGATACGAGTGCCCTAACATACGAGATTTTTGAGATACGAGCCGTCGAGCGAGTGAGCAATTTTTGCTTTGAAATACGAGCAACATTTGAGATAGGAGTAATCTCTCGGATCAGCCGGCTGCACACCACCCACCAGTTTACCGTGACTGGAGCATCTCATAGTTTCCCACGCCTCAAGGTTACAGAACGAATTAAACTCGTATCTCGAGGTACCACTGTATAGGAAAACACACAGCTCAGTTCACTTGTGAATAACAGTTAACCTTGAACTCTGAGGTCCACTTGGATACAGATTTATTTCAATAAATGCGATTGGCCCTTTGGATTCACAGGCTTCCCATGAGTGATTCAACCAACTGTGGATGGAAAACCGTATTTTCGCATTTCCAGCTTCGGTTTCCCCGTGGATGCCTGAAACGACGAATAATTCTAAACCCCTATGTATATAGCAGCCCCTTGGACAATGAGGGTTATGGTCGATTCCCAGGCGGTAGAAAACCCGGAAATAATGGTGCTTCTACAGTCAACTCTACAGTTGCTTCTGAGAATTCAACGGATTAGAGATCAAAAACAGTATTTTTGACCCTGTTGACAATCCATAGCTGTGTTTTTTTCTATGCACAAATACCTATGATGAAGTTGAATGTATAAATTATGTAGAGTAAAAAGTTAATAACAATAACTAATAACAAAATGGAATGATTGTAATAACATGCTGAAATAAAAGTTATGTGAAGGTGATCTCTCGCTAGCTCTCTCTAAATATGCCACTGTACTCTACTCCCTCACCTTCCTGTGACGACGTGAGCTGATACGATGCCGTGTGACGAGATGAAGTGAATGTGACATTGTGAGGTGGAAGAGGGGTGACTTGAACACACACTCCACTTCAGTCCGTCATCTACTTTCTCAACATATTTAGAGTAGGTGATGGGAAAGGCATGCCAGTAAATTGTCCCAATATTGAAACTTCCTTCGAAAGTGCCAAAAGTTCCAAACTTTACCATTTTGCTCTAAGTTTCTCTTAAGGGATCATATATTCCCAGTCCTCACCACATCACCCTGAACAGATCTGAGTCTTCTTGTTTATAATGGAGGGTCATTCAGTGTGATAGTGTAAGGTTGGATCTGTGTACGCAAATGTCCTTAATGGATGGAGAAGTAAGAGAGAGAGCTGTTGATTTAGGTTTGAATTCTCCCAGAACTGCCGAAACCGGTTTGGCTCAGTGGATAGAGCATCGGTGCAGACTGAGGGGTCCCAGGTTCAATTTCAATCAATGGCATGTGCCTTGGTTTCGGGCACATCCCCAGTGGGGGGGTGTGCAGGAGGCAGCTGATCAATGTTTCTCTCATTCTAACTCTGTCCGTCTCCCTTCCTCTGTGTAAAAAATGAATAAAATATATTTTAAAAAATTAAAAAATTCTCCCAGGACTGCCACAGTGCTGAAATAATTCAGATTTTCCCAATTGCTCTAGAGAGGTGAGGTGCAGGGTACACCTTCATACTGCTGTGTCTCCGCCTGCTCTCAGCAAGCACCGTCCTTTCTCCACTTCCGGTGAACAACTAAATACTGAACAACTTGGAAAGCCAAGCGTGTAACATGCAATGGTGAAATAAACAAGAGCTCAGCCTTCGAAGAGGCTGTCTTGTGATAACACGTATAAGCGTTCTATGCCTTGGAGGCTTGCTGGTTATGCAAGGGCCCATGGGGCGGATGACCAGTATCTGAAAGGGAATGTTTGTCTGTCTGTCAGGCTCTGAACTCTCTGAAGGCAAGAGTTATGTTTCTCTTTAAAAAAAAAAAAAATATATATATATATATATATATATATATACATATACATGTGTGTGTGTGTGTGTGTGTGTGTGTGTGTGTGTGTGTACTGATTTTAGAGAGAGAGGAAGAGAGAGGAAGGGATAGAAATGAGAATGATTGATGGGCTGCCTCTCATGGGCAGAGTAGGGCCACTCTGTATTCTCTGTGAATAATCCAGTTCCTCGCACATAGTAGGTGCTCAGCTACCGCTGTTGATGAGATGACCGTGTTTCCCATGCCCTCTCTTCGGACAGGGCAGGTCGTGCAGAGCGCATTCGGTACAGCGCATGGCATGGAACACCAGCTCACATGTCTGCGAAATGAAAACTTGTAACATGCACCTCCTTCAAAGACTGCACTGGAAGAGCAGGCCTTCACCGCCCGGCTCCCAGGAACAGACACTGCTAACAAATGCATCTTGTTAGTCTGTTGTTGGGAGCAAGATTTTTATCAGGAACATTGTCTTTCTGAAGACAAGGGAATAATGACCTACTAATAAATTCCTAAATTCCATCTTATTCGGAGAAACCCAGCTTCTGCCAGGAGCCTGCTGGGGGCAGGGCGGGGCAGAGCAGCTCTGACCTGCAGGATTAGGTGAGGGTGCGGGGCTCTGAATGGCAGGCAGAACCTCACCATCTAGATCAGTGGTTCTCAACCTTCCTAAGGCTACGACCCTTTACGACAGCTCCTCATGTGGTGGTGACCCCCAACCATAACATTATTTCCGTTGCTACTTCATCCCTGTCATTTTGCTACTGTTATGAACTGTAATGTAAATATCTGATAGGCAGGATGTATTTTCGTTGTTACAAATTAAACATAATTAAAGCATAGTGATTAATCACAAAAACAATATGTAATTATATATTGTGAAATATTTATTTCTAATGACAAATAAATGAAATTTGGTCTTGAATCGTGGTGTAGCATGGGTAACAGTCTTCATATGACAACAGTAAACTACATGGCTACATTTGCTACACTGAGGAGCGGTGTGTTGGTTCCTAAGACCATGGGAAATAGGTGTTTTCCAATAGTCTTAGGCGACCCCTGTGAAAGGGTCATTTGACCCCCAAAAGGGTCGCGATCCACAGGTTGAGAACCATTGATCTAGATGGGCATTTCTAACAACCCCACGAATGCACAAGTGGGGGTCGGGGTTCCTAGCAGCCGCCTGAAAGGCCATGAAATGTGGCCTTAATAGGCTTTCTTCCCTCCAGGAGAGGAGCAAGTAGCTTTGTCTGCCCGTTCCTTCTTGCAAAGCGGAAAGGGAATACTTTTCTAAACCGGTTCCTGGCTTGATTCACGGAAGTCTGAAGCACTGTTAATGCTGCACACCATTTTTTTTCTTTCCCTTTTGGGGTTTTTCTGTACATTCTCCCTGTGCACTAGCGCTCGCTCCAAATGTTTCCAGAAAACACACCCGATGAATATCATAGAATCAGGAGCACAGAAAGGGAGTGGACTGATAATTCTCAGGGGGAAAGGGGTGAGGGGTGTACAGAGAGAGACTGGGCAAAAATCATACACCTATGGATGAGGTCAACGGGAGGGAGGTAAGGGTAGAGGGAAGGGTGGGAGCCGGGTGGAGGGGAGCTATGGAGGGGAAAAAAGAGAAACAAATGTAATAATCTGAATAATAAAGATTTAATTTAAAAAGAAAAAGAAAATACACCCGAGAAGGGAATTTCTGAAGGCCCCTGTGGGTTGATTCTGCAAAGGGCGCCTGTGAGGATGGGTTTCATTGTTTAAATGCGGACAGCCTTTCTCCCAATAGGTAAATACCCTCGCTCTCTCCCTCTTCCCCGGTTACAGCTCTCCCCACCCCGATTCTTGAATAAGAAGTGGTCTTAGATTCCTTTTCCTTCTCTTTGCTGATTCCAGACTATATTTAAACCCCAAATTCCTTTCTGTGCTCCCCAGGGATCCACAAGCTAACTCCTTTGAACAACAATGAATGCAATGGAGAGAAATGGTGTGGATTTTTTTTTTCTTCCAAAAATACCATTCTGGCCTGGAAACCGATTCCGTTTGGGATTTCCAGCGGCTCAGCCCCCCTCCCCCTCAGAACTTCCTTGGGGAGACGATGAATGGCCGCCTCCATGTTGCATAAAAATCAGTCTGTGGCCAGAAATGGTTGCACGCTCTTGGGGCTTTCTCTTACATACATGAAGGTAATATGTCACAGTCTCCTGAGAGATGTGGTGCCTTGAATCCTCCAGATTAAGGGAAGCTTTAAGATTTCCTAAAGCCTAGTGGTAAATAGACAGAGAAGACATGGCTAGTAGGTACAAGCACAGACACTCTTTGGTGGCAGACTCACTTTTTTAAAAATTTTTTGTTGATTTTTTATAGAGAGGAAAAGAGAGAGATAGAGAGTCAGAAACATCAATGAGAGAGAGACATCAATCAGCCGCCTCCTGGACGTCCCCTACTGGGGATGTGCCCGCAACCAAGATACATGCCCTTGACCAGAATCTAACCTGGGACCTTTTAATCTCCAGGCCGATTCTCTATCCACCAAGCCAAACCGGTTTCGGCCAGACTCACTTTTTTAAAATAATAAAAACAAGATGATGGATCTTATAACTGAAGGATTTTTAGCAAAGAAAGAGGATCACATGGTTAGCAAATCAGACATCACAAGCTCACCACCAATTCTCTGATCTATCTGGTCACCAGGAAATTTAGGAGAAGATGCCACTGTGTGTGTGTGTGTGTGTGTGTGTGTGTATTTGCTTGTGCATGTGTGCACATTTGTGTGCAAAGGTATGATGTGTGCATATACATGCAATTGTGTGTACACAAATGCATGTGTGTGCATATGCATTAATGCATGTGTTTTAAGCCACATAAAGACAACATTTTCTCCAGCTAGACATATTCCATGTATATTCTTCATGTAGATGTTCCATGTTTATGTTCTACTTAGATTTCTTCAGGAATTAAGTTTAAGCCAAATTGTATTGTGTTTTCTCCATCTTTCAAGGAGCAAATGGATATTAAATTCCAGTGCTCACACACTCCTGAGGAAATCTATACACCACTGCCCAGCACAGTAACCATGCCTCTTGCATTGCATCTTAATTTCATAAACATTTTAACGATGTTCAGGTAGAAAGGCTATTTTCTTAAGGCGAGAGTACCTGCCTTCTGGATGTTCTCACAGTCTCTGCAGCGACTCTCACCCAGAATCCCCCTCACTCCCCTGCATTCCAGGCCGCACCCCCATTCTTCTGCTGAGAAGGTCATCAAGGAACATGACCTGTTTGTGTTCAAGTTCCGGTTATGAAAGGAAAACTGTCCCTACAGCTGCCCCCACCTTGGCAATGATTAATTTAAAGCAGGTGAGGGCCCCGTATAATCAGGTGGCTCTAAGCTAGTCTTCATTCTTTTCTTACCACGTGACCATTCCCAAGCCCTCCCCCATGGGCTGCTGCCCCCAGGCTCCCCTGGATGGTGTCAGGCAGTGGTTCTCAACCTTCCTAAGGCCGCAACCCTTTAAGACAGCTCCTCATGGGGTGGTGACCCCCAACCATAACATTATTTCCGTCGCTACTTCATAGCTGTAATTTTGCTACTGTTATGAACTGTAATGTAAATATCTGATATGCAGGATGTGTTTTTGTTGTTACAAATTGAACATAATTAAAGCATAGTGATTAATCACAAAACAATATGTAATTATATATTGTGAAATATTTATTTCTAATTACAAATAAATGAAATTTTGTCTTGAATCGTGGTGTGGCATGGGCAACAGTCTTCATATGACAACAATAAACTACATTGCTACCCTTTGCTACACCGAGGACCGGTGTGTTGGTTCCTAAGACCATGGGAAATAGGTGTTTTCTGATGGTCTTAGGCGACCCCTGTGAAAGGGTCGGGTTGTGACCCACAGATTGAGAACCGCTAGTGTCAGGGAAGAGCCAGGGCTGGGAGCAAGGAGGCCTGAGCGCCTCTTCCAGGTCTGTCACGAGCAGACAGGGTTAAGCTGAGATCTCGCTGGCAGCTGGGAGCCATGCCTAGCCTCAGTGTGGCAGCCACTTCAATCTGAGGGTGCCCTCGGAAGCAGGCACGAGTACTCACCCTGTTTCAGAGCGTGAAACCGGTGCTCCAAGAAGGTGTGTGATGTTCCTGATGGAGCAGCTAGGATTCGAACTCGGGCCTTGGACCTCAGGTTGCTGACCGGAAGAGGACCACACCACAACCTGAGTGTCTTTGCTGTTAACTGAGAGGCTTGACATTCAACCTCATTTCTACGTTGCCTTCCAGCTGCAGTCTTTTAGGATCTTCTCCATCTCTCTAATTGGCACATCGAATTTTAGCAAAGAAGCTAAAGGCATTCCTATCCCTTTGGAAAAAGCAGCTCCATGTTTAGGTTCCAGGTGGTTTATGTATATTCTCAAGATAATCAAATCCTAATCAAAATGTAGGCTTAAAGATACGCTCTGCTCCCAACTGAAGATATTAGCAGTGGGATTACAGGTGTTTGGGGTCTTCATTTCAGCCTACGGAAAATATATGCCATTTTTGTAAAAATGTTACTCTTAAGTGTCCTCCATTAAGAATTATGTGTAATATTCACTAGGTGTACCGGTTAACAATGCAGATATTGTAATCAAAGAAAAGATGATGATTTCAGGAGAAACATCAAAAGCGCTTTATTCAAAGTAATGTCCATCGCTAGCTACACATTTCCCCATCTTTCAGGTAATTTGTGGGTATCGTCCCAATAGAACTTTTCTTGTTTTGAGGCAAACCATTCAGAGACCCAATTTTCCACCTCCTCGTACATTTTGAAGTGCTGCTCAGAAAGTGTGCATGCCATTGATCAGAACAAGTGGCCATCTGAAGGAGCAAGGGCTGGTGAATATGGAGGGTGGGTTAATACTTCCCAGGCAAGATCTTTTAACTTGTCTTTAACTGGTTTTGAAGTGTGTGAAGGTGCATTATCATGAAGCAAAATTACTTTGCCGTGTCTACTGGCACGATCAAAGCATGGTTCAAATTGATTATTTGTGGTCTGTAGCAATCAGTATTAACGTTTTCACCTGTTTTTAGAAGCGCATAATACACGGCACCTTCCTGATCCCACCAAATGCAGAGCATTGTCTTCTTTCCCAAGCAATTTGGCCTTGCAGTCAATACTGATGGTTGACCTGGATCAACCCATGATTCTGTGTGTTTGGGATTCTCAAAGTAAATCCACTTTTCATCGCCAGTCAATTTTATGCAAAAAAGACTTTCTGTCGTGCCGGTGAAGCAATATTTTATTGATCACTTTTCGGTTTTCCATTTGTCTTGCGTTAAGTTGATGTGGCACCTGTTTTCCTTCCTTTAAAATCTTTCCCATTGCTTGTAAATGATCGGAAATTGTTTGCTGAGCAACGTTTCAGCTTTCTGCAAGTTGTTTTTGAGTTTGACACGCATCTTCATCCGATAATGCTTGTAATTGTTGGTCTTTATACTTTTTCAGTTTACCTGGATGTTCTTTGTCTTTCACATCGAAATCATCACTTTTAAAGCATTTAATCCAGTGTTCATAACTATCTTGAAATGGAGCATGTTCACCTTGAGCTTCCTGAAGTATCCAGCAACACTTTTCTTCAAAAATAAAGTAATAATTAAAACTTCCCACAAATGCTCTTTTTTTTTGGCACAAAATTTGACATTTTTAAGTGTAAAAATATCTATGATGTTAACACCTTCAGAAAAGTTGACATATGACATTTTGAAGCTTCTTGTCAATACAACAAAATAACATACATATCAAATCGCATATATATCAATATACGTGTAACTCCATCTATTGAAAATATACGCATTATTAACCAGTACACATTCATTTTGCTAAATTTTAATTAAAATCTGGAAAGATATAGAGGCAGTTGTTGACATTATCTTTGGGTGGTCAGGAGCTTAAAATCCTTTTTATTGTTGCAGATGTATCTGACCTTTCCATGAATTTATATGACTATTAAAAAAAACACAACTGAAAACAAAACACCCCTACACACACACACACACACACACACACACACACACACACATTTCTTCTCCTCTTCCCCATCTAAAATCCCTATAATTTCAAAGTGAGGAAGGATACCCATGCTGGGGGTTGGGGGGTGCTAAGGGGGGAAAGGCAGTTTCCCTAAGACTAACTCCAAATTTTGCAGATTCCTAGTGGCGTTAATTGAGGAATTTTGTGATGGGGAGAGCCTTTCCCAGTATTTCTCCAGGGGATCTTTTTTTTTTTTTTCCAGAACAGTGATTGCCTGAAAATGAGATTCTAGAGCCTCTATGTTCTTTCATTACACGCCACAGCTTCCCCGTCCTTCTCTGGAGTTCTGAGAACCAAAACACCCTGAAAATGGGAATCTTTCTTCAAAAATCCGGCTGCAAAACCTCACCGTTACTGACCGTCTTTATCCCACTTAGTTAATAGTTCTCCTGCATACGTGGTCCGGCTGGAATAACAGCTGCCTCCCAATAGACTCTGCAAGATACCTGAGGTGGGCACTGCGCCCCTAACATTTAATTTCTGAATTCTGAAACACGTTTGATCCTACAGACTCGGTGGGGGGATCAGGAACCTGTACCTCTCTCAGCGCCCGTGCTGATTGAACCTTACAAGGTAAGGTAGCTCTTCGTGTTACAGCTCTCTCAGTCTCCCCGCCGAGATTCGCCCCATGATCCTCACGGCGGATTTGTGGGAGGAGAGTGGAGTACAGTCTTGGGTGAATGGGACCAGAAAGAGAACCCCTTTGGACAAAGTAAAAATGTCAGAGGAGTGAAAAGTAAGTGGCAAAAGGACCCCTCCCCTCTTTTTCTCTTCATCTCTGGCCAGAAAGATAGCTCTGCATTTCAAACCCTAACTGCCCTGGCATGTGCTTATTTCAGGTATGCTTCTCTCTGACTGGCGGCTGTGTGCATGGATCGGATACATCCCGGGGATGGCAGAGCCGGGCAGGCTTTTATGGATAGGAGCTCTAACCTTCACGAACATTCCAGGTGATTACAGTCCCCGGGATGCCAGGGAAACAGATCAAGAAGAGAAATCACTTTGGGCATGCTCACTGTGACAAATAAGTCTCTTCTATCAAATATGTATTTTCCCTTCAGCACAGATGAGGGACTGGAAGAAGGACGCTTGCAAATAGATGTCAATATAGGACGCGCTGTTCAAGGAGAAACAGGCGTTCACCTTGTAGCCAAAGCCCTTGATGAAACCGAGCCACGGAGCGCTCGGCATTTTATCCTCTCAGAGCGCAAACCCATCCACACAGGTTTGGCCTCAGGTGCAGATCTGCCAGGACCGGTCTCCTGCCCACCTCCATGGGCTGCCTGTGGATCGGGACGGATTTCTTCCTGCGCTCAGCAAAGATCTGGTTCCAATTCTTTTCTTTTTTAAAAAATATATTTTATTGATTTTTCACAGAGAGGAAGGGAGAGAGATAGAAAGTCAGAAACATCAATGAGAGAGAGAGACATTGATCAGCCACCCTCTGCATGCCCCACAGTGGAGATGTGCCCGCAACCAAGGTACCCGCCACCAACCGGAATCGAACCTGGGACCTTTCAGTCCTCAAGCTGACACTCTATCCACTGAGCCAAACCGGTCTCGGCTGGTTTCAGTTCTTGAAATCAGCCTCGGGAACTGTTGTGCCCCGAAAGTTTGTGCTTTTTCCAAATTCTTACGTTGGGGCCCTCACTCCATGGTGATATTATTGGGAGGTGGGGCCCTTGAGGGGGGCGGTAATTGAGTTTAAAAGAGATCATGAGGATGGGGGACCCAGGATGGATGGAATTCAATGGGATTCGTGCCTTTATGACAGCGGTTCTCAACCTGTGGGTCGCTATCCTTTGGGGGTCGAACGACCCTTTCACAGGGGTCGCCTAAGACCATCAGAGAACACCTATTTCCCATGGTCTTAGGGATCAACACACCGCTCCTCGGTGTAGCAAAGTGTAGCAATGCAGTTTACTGTTGTCATAGGAAGACTGTTACCCATGCTACACCACGATTCAAGACAAAAAATTTCATTTATTTGTAATTAGAAATAAATATTTCACAATATATAATTACATGTTGTTTTTGTGATTAATCCCTATGCTTTAATTATGTTCAATTTGTAACAATGAAAATACATCCTGCCTATCAGATATTTACATGACAGTTCATAACAGTAGCAAGATTACAGTTATGAAGGAGCAATGGAAATAATTTTATCGGGGGTCACCACCACGTGAGGAGCTTCTTAAAGGGTCGTGGCCTTAGGAAGGTTGAGAACCGCTGCTTTATAAGAAGAGGAGGCCAGACCACCGCCCTCTCCTTCCACCAGGGAAGACGGCCAGAAAGACCCGCCCCAGGACTCCGTTCAGCCCGGGACCTTGATCTTGATCTTCTCAGCCTCCAGGATGGGGAGAGAGAAGCATCTGACATTGGAGCCCCTGGGCCTGGGGCACTGCGTCCCAGCAGCCCCGGCTCCTGACCACAGGGCCCCGGCCTGCCTTCGGAGAGAGGCTCGCTCCCGTGCTGATCTTTCCCTGAGCAAATCTGCTGCTGTGATTTCCCGAGAGCTCGGTGCCTTGGTCTTTTCTTCGGCCTGAACCCCAAGCCCTGCAGGGGGAAGAGCTGGAAAACAAACAGACGCATAAGGAGCACCTCTCAGCTCCGCGGCTGGTTTCCAGACTTCCTGGCTGCTGATGCCTCGGAGCATGTGGGCTCCAGAGCCAAGGTGCACCCGGCAGAGGCTTGTGTGCCCGCTCTTACCTGTGGCAGATGCAGCTGTGCAGGAGCAGAACGGCCGTGAGAAAGGATGTGAGCATGAGCGGGTACCACTGAGGCAGCCTCAAAGGAAGAGGGTCCAGGTGGCAGGGTGAGGGCAGGGGTCTTGGATCGGATGCTGTGTGCCCTGGGGAAGGTTATTCACAGGCGCTGAGCAGTTTTCTCCTCTTTTTTAAAAAAAATATATTTTATTGATTTTTTTACAGAGAGGAAGGGAGAGGGATAGAAAGTCAGAAACAAGGATGAGAGAGAGAGACATCGATCAGCCGCCTCCTACACGACCCCCACCGGAGATGTGCCCGCAACCAACGCACATGCCCTTGACCAGAATCGAACCCGGGACCCCCCAGTCTGCAGGCTGACGCTCTAGCCACTGAGCCACACCGGTTTCGGCAGTTTTCTCCTCTTGAAATAAAAGCTTTCAGAATTGGCCCAAACCGGTTTGGCTCAGTGGCTAGAGTGTCGGCCTGCAGACTTGGTCCAGGTTCGATTCCGGTCAGGGGCATGTACCTTGGTTGTAGGCGCATCCCCAGTGGGTGGCGTGCAGGAGGTGGCTGATCGATGTCTCTCTCTCATCGATGTTTCTAACTCACTATCCCTCTCCCTTCCTCTCTGTGAAAAATCAATAAAATATATTTAAAAAAAAAAAAAAGCTTTCAGAATTGCCGGTGGAGGTGAGGATGAAAGAGGATCATGTATGTAATGAGCTGAGCGTCACGGGAGGCATGTCAGGAAGAAATCATTGTCGATATATTCTTCCCCCTAATGCCCCCATCTTACCTGCCACCCCCCGCCTCCTGCCTGGCGCTTTTAAGATGAAAGTCACGGCCAGACAGGGGGTTCCAGCTTCCACGGGCGGGTCCGCAGAGCCACCTCCACGCTCCTCGCAGAAGGCCTCACAATTAAAACACCGAAAGAAACCCGCTCCCTCCTCAGCCTTGATGCGAGCCAGCCCACAAAATTTTTCATCCGCCTCTGCCTCTCAGAAACCCTGCCGCTGAAGGCAGGCAAGTCAGACAGCTGCCTTCAGATGTCTGCGACGCCGGGATTTTTCCGGCGCTTATTAAAATTCTCTCTCACCCCGCGCCTGATCCCGCAGGACCCCGGCGGCCCAGCCCGCGCAGCAGACCCGCTCGGCTCTCATTCATTTATTCATCAAACGTTTATTGAGCACCTTCTACACGGCAGGCCCTGGCGCCGGGCTCCGGACCGAGCGGTGAGCGAGACAGCGTTTCTCCTCTTAGGGTGTCAGCCCCCTAAAACCAATAATTCCAATGTGATGGAGAAACAGCACCGGTCCAGGTTTATGGGGAAGCAGAAAGGAGGGGACTGGCAGTCTCTCAGGAGTGTGTGTTGGGGGCCACAGGAAAGAAAGCCCAGGCTGGAGCCCACTCATGGCCTGGCTCAGAGGGGCAAGGCCTGCCCACACGCCCCCAGATGCAACCTTCCCTCCCTCTTCCCTGTTATCGCTCCTGGCTGCTCATCCTCACCTCTCCCTCTGCCGTGCACGGCTGTATCATTTCACCTTCCCACAGGGTCTGGCCCAAAGCGGATCCTGGTTCTGGGCTCAGTGGTGAACCCACAGATTCAGGTGTTGAATCCCTACCACCCCCCTCCCAGTGTGTGCTGTATTCCACTATCAGCAAGCTCCCGGGAAATGCTCACTCTGACTGTCACTACTGTACATTGTGAAAAATGTACCCCCAGCTGGAACCGGTTTGGCTCAGTGGATAGAGCGTTGGCCTGCGAACTGAAGGGTCCCGGGTTCGATTCCGGTCAAGGGCATGTACCTTGGTTGCGGGCACATCCTCAGTGGGGGGCGTGCAGGAGGCGGCTGATCGATGCTTCTCTCTCATCGATGTTTCTGACTTTCTATCCCTCTCCCTTCCTCTCTGTAAAAAATCAATAAAATATATTAACAATATATATTAAAAAAATGTCTCAGTGAGGCCCTCAAACTCCCACCAGGTTAATTTCCCTGTCTCCCAGGTTCCCCTGTTTTTGAATGAAGAGCCTTTTTACTTCTGCTCCATGCCCTGGAGATTTTATTCCCAAGAGATTCATCGAGGGATTTCCCTCCATAAACCACGCCCCTGCTGAGACACACAGACGCCAGCTGGTCATTCTGCCTTTGTCCCCGGCTCCAGAAGCAACCTCACACACACATGCGCTTCAACTATGCATGTGTAGCATGTTGTGAAATATTTAAAAATGCCTTAGCTGGTCATGAAAGAGAAGTGCTGGTCACTGGCGGTCTCGTTTGGTAGTTGGGAGGGGCAAAGGCCTGGAGAGGAGGAGAGGACGCCTCTCTGAGAGTGGCCTGCGGTTACCCACCTGTGACAACGCGCACAGCCCTGCTCCCCAGGACCCCTCCTCACCCGCGCATCTCTCATTTTTGTCCTTACGTTTTCTCAGACCTGAAGGAGGCCTTCGCTCTGGATGTGCCTGGCAGTCACTAGCATCATCCCTCACCTCTCTGACTTTCCTCCAGGCGTCCAGCAGACAGGCTTTCCCTACCAAGGACGATAAGCGAAGACCTCGCCCTGAGAGATAAATGGGGGGGGGGGAACTCCTGTATCTTACCAAATACCTGTCTCCCTCAGTCTGCTCGTGATCGCTCTCTCTCTGCACTTTCATTCAGCTTTCCCATCATTATCTTAAAAGGCATCTACCCATCACTTACCAAAATGCAGTAAGCAAGATGATCATTTTTCTAAATCTAAAAATGACATCTCTGCTCTCATTCTCTCTCCCTCTCAAAGCTGATGATGCTTGTCCATTATTTTAACTCCGGCTCTTGTGGGCTCCCTAGGATGGCTTAGTTCTCTAGCTTTGTTTGTAGAAGTTGGGGAGATGGGGGGTGAAAACATCAAGCTAGAGACTGTGATCCCTGCAAACCTAGGCTCCTGGTAGTTCAGTGCAAATGGAAACAGCTAGATTTTTTTAGTCTTAATCTTCTGTGTAATTACCTTTAGCTCGGAGAGACCCAGGCTCTGAATGGCCAAAAAGGTGGATTCCTTTCTCTCTCAATCCATCCATGGCACACTCAGTGACATTTATTATGTACCAACTGTATGAGGCAATTCTGCATTAAATATTATGCACCAACTGTATGAGGCAATTCTGCATGAAATATTATGTACCAACTGTATGAGGCAATTCTGCATTAAATATTATGTACCAACTGTATGAGGCAATTCTGCATTAATATTATGTACCAACAGTATGAGGCAATTCTGCATTAAATATTATGTACCAACTGTATAAGGCAACTCTGCATTAAATATTATGTACCAACTGTATGAGGCAATTCTGCATTAAATATTACACACACACACACACACACACACACACACACATACATGCTCAAGAAGTCTTACTGATAGTTCTCTATGAATGCTGACAAATCTCTAGCCTAGCACAGTTATTTTTTAAAAAGAGTTCATGTTTGCCATCGTAGAGCTGAGTGGTTAGACAGTGCATGATATCAATGCCGGTGGTCTATAGGCACTGGAAGCACTGAGTAAGGAGTGATTTCTTTGTCTGGAGGCCGGGAGTGCTTCATGGAGGAGGTGGCGTTTGAGTGGTAAAAGTCTGTGATGACTCGTGGGAAAAAGGTTTGACTCTGAGGATGCTCAGGCTCAGAGCGTATAACTGACTTGCTACAGTGGGTCATCCATGCCACCTCTCCACTATGTGACTTTGGGACACCTTCCATCAAGAGGGGACTCTATTTCTCTGCCTTTTGACCGTGGGCTCAGCTGTTGACTTGCTCTGCCACAGTCAGGTCTGAGCACGTGTGACGTAAGCAGAGGCTGAGAAAGGTCTTGCCAACACCAACACTGACCACCGCCAGGGGGAGAGGTTGGGGCTAGCCTGGTGGGAGAGGAGAGGCACGTGCCACATCACCCTTTCACCCCAGATGACACCACCCCAACCACCAGACACATGAGTGAGATCACTTAGACCAGCGGTTCTCAACCTGTGGGTCGTGACCCTTTTGGGGGTCGAAGGACCTTTTCACAGGGGTCGCCTAAGACCATCGGAAAATGCAGATATTTACATCACGATGCATCACAGTAGCAAAATTTCATGGTTGGGGATCACCACCACATGAGGAGCTGTATGCAAGGGTGGCGGCCTTAGGAAGGTTGAGAACCACTGATTAGACCATCTGGCCCTATCAGAGTCTGCCCAGGCCAGAATGTGAGACATGTTTAAAAAGTGTGTGAGTCACTAAATCATTTCAACCAAACCTAATGGGTACACTTGCCCGCCATTCAGAGCTGGTGAGTGGCTGAGGCAGAAACTGTGCTTTTCTTCTCTAAAGTCACGGTTTCCCTACTAGTTCCAGACTAAGGCCTTCAAACATGAGCTTGTAAAATCAGAACCACGAACACTCAGGGCCATGTCCTCCAAACTGGCGTTCTTAACGCAAATTTACATGAAAACCCTCTCCGGTTGATAATTGCAATCTTTCTCTCTCTTCTTGCTGAGACAATGTTGCTGTAAAAAGTGACCAACAGAAAACCAACTCAGTCTCTGGGGAAATTGATAGAAAAAACCGATCTCTGCCAGTGCTTTTCCATGGCAATGTGAAGCATATGGGATCTCAGAGGCAGCATCTCTCACAATATGTGGCACTGCAGTGCAGGGATTGGCATTCTCTCCGTTCCTCAAAGCATAGCTAAGAGCCAAAGGAATGCAGAGGTATGAGGTCCAGGCTATGGCTGACATGCTGTCCCTTTCAAAGCCTGTTACTGGTTTAAGGCAGTGGTTCTCAACCTTCCTAATGCCACAACCCTTTAAGACAGCTCCTCATGGGGTGGTGACCCCCAACCATAAAATGATTTCCGTTGCTACTTCATCGCTATAATTTTGCTACTGTTATGAACTGTAATGTAAATATCTGATATGCAGGATGTATTTTCGTTGTTACAAATGGAACATAATGAAAGCATAGTGATTAATCACCAAAACAATATGTAATTATATATTGTGAAATATTTTATTTCTAATTACAATTAGATGAAATTTTGTCTTGAATCGTGGTGTAGCATGGGTAACAGTCTTCCTATGACAACAGTAAACTACATGGCTACGCTTTGCTACACCAAGGAGCGGTCTGTTCGTTCCTAAGACCATGGGAAATAGGTGTTTTCTGATGGTCTTAGACGACCCCTGTGAAAGGGTCGCTCAACCCCCAAAGGGGTCGCGACCCACAGGTTGAGAACTGCTGGTTTAAGGGAACAGAAATGCAAAAAGACACACACACACACACACACACACACCAAAAAGCCAAGCCGCTAAGTGTAGTGCACCATTGGTTCCAGGAGTCTCTGAGCTGAAACCCAAACCCAGAGCATATTTGAAGCTGTAAACAGGGCTGCAGTCCCCAATTCCGGGGCCCCTGATGGAGGGGGAGGAAGACCAGGCTGGCTGTAGCAACGAGGAGTCCTGAGCTCTAGTCTTTGCTCTATTACTCCTTCCTACAGTGCTGTGGGCAAGTCTCCCCACCAGCAATGACCCCGTGAGTCATCATTACCATGTCCCTTTGTGGGAAACTTGTTGTGCTTGACAGCCATTTTGTAGTAAGCTCCAGCCACGTTAGCACTAACCTCAGGCTAGGTTTCCATTATCCCAAACTCTACCTCTTTTCCATAAGCCAGGTGTTTCGCCTTAGGGCTAGGCCAGGTGTTTCGCCTTAAGGGCTAGGAATTTTCGCTAACTTCCTCATTCCTCCTCCTCCCTATAAATACCCCGAATTCCTCATGAATAAATGAGACTTGATCAGAACTTGGTCTTGTCTCCATTCCTTGTGTCTCTTGTCCCTTTCATCCCCACTCCCCCTCTAGGGTCCTCGTTGACTTAACCCACAGATCAGGACATCCCTTCAGCACCAGACTCCTTGTTTGGAGGTGGGGATGATGAGGGAAGGGGGACACTGAGTGACTAAGTTGAGATGAGATGAGGTGAGAGGTATGGGTAGCCTAGAGACCCTGAGAACAGCCCGGGGCCAGAGCATCCCCCGTTAGCCAGAGAACACGAGGAGGAGCACATGGATGCTTGGAGTTTAGATGCTGAAAGGGAGAAAGACGGTGGGCGTGAGGAGAGCCTTGTTGCTTATAGCGCCATGTAGCAGCGGGGACCCTCATGAGATTCGCATGCATGGTGACAGGTGCTTTACATACGTGACCTGGGTTAAAGCTCACCACAACCCCGGGAGGGCTGTTGGCTCTGCATCCCCGGTGAGAGAACCGAGACAGAGGCTGGTGTGTAACTCCCTTCGAACCCACAGCCACTGAGTCTTGGAGCTTAAACATAAACCCAGGTCTGTCTGTCTCTAAACCACTTGCTCCTCTCATTTTAATTTTCCTGGAATGTACAACTTAAAAGCAACACCTATGCATAGATTCTAAAATATTATGAAAGGATAACACTGTACTCTGTGGCAGAAAAAAAAGAAGATAATCATAAAACACCATTGTAAGCAGTGGTTCTCAACCTTTTTTAATGCTGTGACCTTTTAATACAGCTTCTCATGTGGTGGTGACCCCCAATCATAAAATTATTTTTGTTGCTACTTCATCACTGTCATTTTGCTACTGTTATGAATCATAGTGTAAATACCTGTGTTTTCTGATGGTCTTAGGCTCTACAGCAGCGGTTCTCAACTTGTGGGTTGCGACCCACAGGTTGAAAACTCCTAGCAAGGTCGCCTAAGACCATTGGAAAACAGATATTTACATTAGGATTCATTAACAGCAGCAAAATTACAGTGGTGAAGTATTAAAAGGTCGCAGCATTAAAAAAGGTTGAGAACCACTGATGGTAAGGGATGAAGTGGATCCTTCTCTTCTCGCTCCCTTCGGGGACCCCGCCTGGCTCTGCCCTCTGATTCCTGGGGTTGAGAATGGGGGAGGGGAAGCAGGAGTCCAGGAGGACCCGCCCAGCACGTTAGTCCTGCTCTGTCCCCTCTGTCACCAGCGTCTCGGAAATACGAGGAGCACGATCTGCTTCCCAGGCCCGGCAAGACCCGCCCTGCCGCTCCCACAACAGGAGGGAACAGACCCCCAGGAATGGGCCTGTGATTGGACAGGATATTAAAGAGAAGCCCGCCTCTGGCTTCTAATTTTTTTAAAGTAATATATTTTATTGATTTTTTACAGAGAGGAAAGGAGAGAGATAGAGAGTCAGAAACATCGATGAGAGAGAGACATCCATCAGCTGCCTCCTGCATAACTCCCAATGGGGATGTGCCCGCAACCAAGGTACATGCCCTTGACCAGAATCAAAGCTGGGACCTTTCAGTCCTCAGGCCGATGCTCTATCCACTGAGCCAAACCAGTTTTGGCCTGCCTCTGGCTTCTAAATCACTGAATGAAAGTTGTATTCCTAAACTTTTCATTAATACTGGACAGCAGGTGAAATGGTTTCATTCCTTTTGTGTGTGTGTGTTTTACATACTTCAGATTAAATGAAAATCAACAGAAACATTACTCCAAGTGAAAAGGCTATAAATCCAAGAGTTTTTCCCATCAAAAATAGCAACTCAATTTGTAACCCTCAGTGGGACACTCATACGGGACCACCACTGAGATAAAAACTCCATGATGGGCCCTGCCAGGTGGCTCAGTTTGTTGGAGCAACGTTCCATAGAGCAAAAGTCTGCGGGTTCAATTCCCGGTTAGTGTGCATACTGATCGATGCCTCTCTCTCTCTCTCTCTCTCTCTCTCTCTCTCAAATCAATAAAAACATATCCTTAGGTGAGAATGTAAAAACAAACCACTCAGTGGGTAACTAGAGGAGCAGAGGTCAACGAGGTCATAAAGAGCAGCCCATTATGTGTCAGCATCAGTTGGTCCTGGGAAGACTGGGAGGGGCAGGATGAAGTGTCTGCCAGAACTTTCTGGAAATAGCAAGCATAGACATAAAGGATCTCCCCCCTTATCCACTGGAAATAGAGTCCAAGACCCTCCAATGGATT
Organism: Lasiurus borealis; assembly: GCA_004026805.1. Taxonomy (NCBI): domain Eukaryota; kingdom Metazoa; phylum Chordata; class Mammalia; order Chiroptera; family Vespertilionidae; genus Lasiurus; species Lasiurus borealis. Next base: position 117,167 of record PVJN01001435.1, read on the forward strand.
CCTGAAATCTCAGACAGTACCAAACCTTATATATATGTATCTATATATCTACATATCTATCTATCTATCTATCTATCTATCTATATATATATAAACACACACACTATGTTTTGTATACACATACATACCTAGGATACAATTTAATTTATAACTTAGGCACAGTAAGAGATTAACAACAACAATAAAAAAGAGCAATTATAACAATATACTGTAATAAAATGTGAATGGTTTGGGGGCCATTGCTAAATAGCATAAGGGTGACTTGAACACAAGATCTGAGCTGATACCAGGACAGTCAGTCTCATAATTGAGTTCTTCTCCTAAGTGTCTACTGGGCAGGGGGAATTGGGGGGGTGGGAGGTGGGGAGGTTGGGGGAGTGGGGAGAGAGCATCTATAGTGCGGAGACACCGGACAAAGGATTGATTCACTTCTCAGGAGAGATGGAATATAACAGCACAAAATTTCATCATGATACTCAGAACAATCAAATTTGAAAGCGTATGAATTGTTTACTCCTGGAATCTCCCATTTAATAATTTCAGGCTGGAGTTGACTGCAAGTAACTGAAACCTCAGAAAAGGAGACCTCAGAGGAGGTGGACTACTGTCAGGTGAGGTTAGAGGATAGCCCTAGGAAAGGTTTCGGTAGAGACATCAGGAGAATTCTAGCTTTGCCCCTCACCAGACTGCGACTTCAGGCCACCCAGCCTCCGTGAGCCTCAGTTTCCCCTCCTGACAATGCGGAAAGTAGGTGCTCGCTTGCCAAAGGAATTAAGAGACACAGTGAGTTCGTGCCGTTTTCCAAAGGGCCATCTGAGGAGTCTGCTCAGGTCTAGATCCTTGGGACCCTCGTGGGGCCTGGTCTGTGCTTTCAATGGGTGTTTCAGCAGCGACAAAATCAGGAGAAGAGACTGTGTGGACGGTCCCCTTCCCCAATGCAAACTTCCACCCTAATCGCTCCAAATCTACGTAAATAGTTTTACTTACTTTTACTTTTAACTCACTTTGAAAGAAGTTCAGACTCACAAAAACATTATAAAAAGAACAGTACTGTGCGTTGCCTTAGACTTTTCACTCAGCTTCCCTAAATATTACCATTGCACCCAACCATCATTCAGTGGTCAAAACCAGGACACCAATATTGATCCGATAATGTCCACATCATCATCAACCTTAATTAAATGTTACCAATTGTCCCACTGACATTCCTTTTCTGGTCCAGGATGTAACCTAGGCAAATCCAAACAAATGAAAGATGGTGTTCTCGCGAGTCATATGCCTCATCTAGACAAGTACCCAGCAGCCCTTCTACTCGATGAAGATGGGGCTTTACCTTCATCTCCCATGGACACTCCAGAGCTGCCATCACCACCCCCATTATGCTAATGACCAAGGACTTAGGCTAAACCTTGGGAGAATGACTTTGATGCTCTTGGCACATGGGAGTAGGACATGCAGAAGCTCATTCAAAACACACAAACTCCACATTAGAATGTAAAGAATCAAGAAAAGAGGGATGGCCGAGACCGGTTTGGCTCAGTGGATAGAGCGTCGGCCTATGGACTGAAAGGTCCCAGGTTCAATTCTGGTCAAGGGCATGTATCTTGGTGGCGGGCACATCCCCAGTAGGGGGTGTGCAGGAGGCGGCTGATCAATGTCTCTCATCGATGTTTCTAACTCTCTATACCTCTTCCTTCCTCTCTATAAAAAAATCAATAAAATATTGGAAAAAAAAAGAAAAGAGGGATGGTGGTGAAGGCGTGGGGGGGGGGGGGCAGGGACAGAGGGTAGGGCCAGGTAGTAGAGGTCAATGGGGAAGTGGAGGGAGGAACATGTAATACCTTCAGAAATAAAATACTGTATTTTCTGGCATATAAGACGACCTCAACTTTTCCAGTTAAAATACAAAGTTTGGGATATACTCGCCCTATAAGATGACACCAGGCATCTAAGACGACCTCCGACTTTTGAGAAGATTTTCCTGGGTTAAAAAGCCATCTTATACGCCAGAAAATATGGTATTTTTTTTTTTAAGGAAAAGAGTGACGAAAGGGAGGCAGACACCTTTGCAGAGAAAAGCCGGCGACACTGCCTCTTGTCCTTGCTTTCCCTTGAGCAATGCCACCCTCAGCCATAACCACCGGCATGATCCTATCAGTCAAGGGCCATTAAATGAGACAATACATGGGAAGGATTTAGCTCAATGAGCACACGGGGAGGACTCGGTGAATGTCATTCCTCATTTGTGTGACTCCTTCCAACGCCACTGTCTTTCCTGAACGTTCTCTCTCCGGACGATAGTCCCCATCTTCAAGTGCCTTCCTGTTCTCTGAATCTCTCCGTTGGCTTGGAACACGCCCTGATTTATGCTGTACCTTTCCCTGTGCCTCTTCATCTCATCGCCCAGATTGGGTTGTAAATGATGACCCTTTCATCCCGGGAGGAGGCTTTCTGAGCTTCCTCAGGATCACACCGGGGGGACTGGCCTCCCAAATGCTGGGGCGCCCAGCTGCAGGTAGATCCTCCGGTTTAATGTATCACCAACACTCCAGGCTTTAATGTTTGGAGCATCTTTGGAGAAAGCTGCCAATGTGTTCCACAGGGAAAAGAAGAACCTCTTAGGAGAATTCCCTCCTTCAGGAAAGAAAAAACACTCCTTTTCAGGAGCCCACTCCTGGATAATGGGGACTTGAGGGCAAGGGCTATACTCTGGTCTCTGAGAGTTGCCTTGAGGGGGAAGAGAGACAAAGCAAGTTGGAGGAGGTGGAGGGTCCTTCCTAGCACTTGGGTGTCTCCCTCCAATCTTCAAAGCACTTCACACAAGCCCACTAATGCCCACTCCATCACTCAGCATGCCGTCTCCCTGGGAATGAGGAGGTCTGGGCGTCAGGCCGGCAGCCAGACTTCAAAGGGGCTGAGCGATTTGCAGCGAACAATTGTGTTTATGAGGGCCGCTTCCTAAGAGACAATCATCGCATCTCCCGCCTTTCACTGAGGGAGTCCTGGCTGGGTGTTTGTTGACTGAATCCGACTGATGACAGGTCGCTCGATGAGGCCCTTCCTCTGTGCTTTCCTGTCCCCAGGTTTAATCAGTGTGACACAGGCCAAGTTTGTCCCAGAAAGTCCTTCTCCCTGCTGCATTAGGTCATTTAATAAGAAATGTTTAGGGCCGTGAGTCCCCTTATAAAATTAGATGTGCATGAGGGACCTCCTCGCTAGGAAAATCCTAAGCGCACACAGAGCTGCAAACATTTGCCAGACTTTTCTGAGCCCCATCCGAAGCCAAGTGAAGACTCTTTCGGCCGCTGTTTGCAAGCAGCCTAAATAGAATCGCCCGTGTCGAGGTTCAGGAGAAATTATTTGTTCTGTCAAAAATATTTGGTTACACTGGCTTGAAAGGTAGATTGAGCAGTGCAGTTGACCTTTTCAGGTTAGGCGTCAAGAATCTCTTTAAATGTTAGATGAATACATATTTCTTGTTTAAATTACTAGATGAAGCTGTGCTTTCTGGTCACAATGACCTGAGGAACTTGAGTTTTCTTTTTGTTTGTTTTCTTCTGAGGCTCATTTAATAATCTGCTCTTCTCTTTGGAGAAGTAGGAAGTGTTCCTCTTGACTTCTTAGTGGGTATGGAGGGAAGAATTTTTGGAAAACTCCTCGGCAACACCAAGAGTGGCATTAACTAATCCTCTATACAAGCGGTTCTCAACCTGTGGGTCTCGACCCCTTTGGGGGTCGAATGACCCTTTCACAGGGGTCGCCTAAGACCAGCGGAAAACACCTATTTCCCATGGTCTTAGGAACCAACACACTGCTCCTCGGTGTAGCAAAGTGTAGCCATGTAGTTTACTGTTGTCCTATGAAGACTGTTACCCATGCTACACCACGATTCAAGACAAAAAATTTCATTTATTTGTCATTAGAAATAAATATCTCACAATATATAATTACATATTGTTTTTGTGATTAATCCCTATGCTTTAATGATGTTCCATTTGTAACAATGAAAATACATCCTGCCTATCGGATATTTACATTACAGTTCATAACAGTAGCAAGATTACAGTGATGAAGTAGCCACGGAAATAATTTTATGGTTGGGGGTCACCACCACGTGAGCAGCTTTATTAAAGGGTCGCGTGAGAACCACTGCTCTATACAAACCCCCAGTAGAGCTAAACAGATCCTTTTAGGAAACCCTCACACCCAACTACCTCATTCCTGCCTTCGTGGAAACCAGGAAGAAAAGGGTTTGTAGGCCACTGCTGGACAAGGGCCTCACTTTTTAGGAAGAGGGGGTGTTGGGAGGAGGCCCAGAGAGCGGAGGGGAAGATCAAAGGGAAGCCGGAAGTGCCCTGGGAGTGAGCCTCCACAGGAGAGCTTGCATTTCAATGGTCGATGGTGAGCCTTGAAATGCAGATGCCGAAGTTTCCTTCAGAAAGGACCTGGGAGGGGACAGTGCCCCAATCTCTCAGAAGCCCTTTCACTAACCTAGATTGGGCCTCGCTTCCTGAAGATGTTTTGGAGAAAAGAAGGAATTCGCAAGTTTGGGGTGAAGAGAAAAGAATCATGAATTAAAGCTAAGGATGAAAGGACTTTCCACACTGCTCACTAATTGATGTGCAAATTAAAAAAAAGATAAGAAAAAAATAGTGCACTTCTGCTGGCCCCTTTGCTCCTAACTGACTGAGGGGTCTAGCTCTTTCAGATATAACAGAAATGTAGCAGTTCAAGGCCATGATTCTTTTCTTAAAAACTGGTTTTTAAATGTATTGATTTGAGAGAGAGAAAGAGAAATAAAGAGAGAGAGAAACATATATTTGTCATTCCACCTACTTATGCCTCATTGGCTGCTTCTTGCATGTGTCCTGGCAGTGGATCAAACCCACAACCTTGAGGCGTCCAACCATCTGAGCCACCTAACCCAGGCTCCAAGTCCATGATCCTGAGCTCAATGCTTAGGTGAGATACAACCGACCACCAGAGCTCACCTCCTTCCAGAACTTCTTGTCATCATTGTTGGTTCCTTCTGTTGGCCATTGCTTCTTTGCCCATTGTAAGTTATCTGAATCCAATTGCCCTATCCAGTTCCTGCTGCCCTTTTCGTCACTGAAAGGGGTGAGTAGCAACTATGTCTGATGGTGCATCTGTCCACCGGCTCAGCCTGAGGGACCTTCCTTCTCTGAGGCACTGTGAACATCGAGATAGGCCGCTGGTGAAGTTCCTGCCTCAGCTTGCAGTTGTGATCACAGCGTTGGATTGCGGTTGGATCCTGGCTCTCCCACCTCCCAGCTCTCAGAGGCAGGCGACATGCTTAAACTCTTATTTGTGGCTCCTTCTTCTATAACATGGACTACCGTGGCCATTTCGTAAATCTGTGGTGAGGATCAGCTGAGATACATAAGTATGTAAGTGCATCCTGCTTCGTTCCTCACAGAATTTGCTGCCGTGATACCTCACCTCCTGCCCCTCAACATACACACAAACACACACACAAAAAAAAAAATTAAAATGAAGAATACTAACTAGAAATTTGATAAACTACACTTTTCAATAAAAATCATATGCACTCACTTTTACATGTGAGGTTTGGGAATATGTTTGTATATTAGAAACTAATTTGTTTTAAACTTCAGAGTAAATGTACAGAGCTTGAAGAAAACACAAGAGAGGAGGTTTTCAGTTCAAGCTCCAGTGTTAATTACTTCCTATCCCTGGACAGGAAGCTGAGAAATTATCTGTCTGGTGGCACCTCCAGGACGGTGACATCAGGTCCAGATGCCAGAGAGGAAAGGGAAGGGTCAGTGGGTGGTCCCTTCACCTAATATCAGATTCCTAGTATCGGAGTGGTGTTTGGCAAACTCCTCTGAGATATAAGACATGGTAATTTTTTTAAAAATATATTTTAGTGATTTTTTACAGAGAGAAAAGGAGAGGGATAGAGAGCCAGAAACATCAATGAGAGAGAGATATCGATAAGCCGCTTCCTGCACACTCCCCACTGAGGATGTGCCCACAACCAAGATACATGCCCTTGACCAGAATCTTGACCCTTCAGTCCCCAGACTGATTGCTCTCTCCACTGAGCCAAACTGGTCTTGGCAGGCATGGTCATTTTTATACCCGTTCTGTAGATGAGAAAAATAAGTGTCGGAGGGGAGAAAATGGCTCCCCCAGTCACTCAGCTAGTCAGTGGGGTTGCTAGCCCTCTATTCTAGGGCCTGCACGGCCCCATTCAACTTGGGAGTCTCCACTTCGCTCATGTGTTCCACTTTGCAAAGTTTCCTTCCTTCTCTCTGCCCCAGCTGTGCTTCCACTGTGGTTGCGTTTCAGATGGATTACATGTTTACTTTATCCGGGGATCAAGATATTAACCTCCCGGAGCGGTTCTCCTAGCAACCAGCTGCTGTGGAGAGGGGAAAACATCTGCATCCGGGGCCCTGCCTGGCCCTCCCTAGTGCAGCTGGGTGGCGGCTGCCGCCACTTGGAAAGGCTGTTTCTAGGGACGACTCCAAAGGTCTCTTCCCTTCCACAACATCCCTAAGTTCTGGGATTTGGATAGAAATGGAAGTCCGAAAGGAAGCCATGCTAATGCTTCCTTTTAGTGGGAAATGAAAGTGTGAGCTGCCATGTTCAGATGTGAATACTGCTATACTAGGTGATGCCTGATCATCGCCTCATCTCATTAAGCCACACAATGTCTGATTAGAATCCTTATCATCATCCCCTTTTACTCACAAAGAAGTGAGACTCCGAGAAAGTGAAGTCACTGCATGTTGTGAAAAGGGCCAGTGGCAGAGGCAGGATTCAAATCCAATCAATTGCTTCTCACCTCAAAGCCTGTTCCCTCTCCCACTATTCTTTCTTGCTGTTTCCACTCCAGGAAAAGGAGCTACTTAGGATTCTAGAATAGTTGACAATATATTGATTTTCAGAACACAAGTTTTGGCTACAGTGCAGGAAATGGATACACACATAACTTTTTACCATTTTTTCCCTTTATTTGGAAAAAACAAACAAGCAAGCGCACACATGTATACACACACCCTCTAAATTTATGTACAGTGGTACCTCGAGATACGAGTTTAATTCATTCCATAACCTTGAGGCGTGGGAAACTATGAGACCCTCGAGTTGCAGTAAACTGGTGGGTCGTGTGCAGCCGGCTGATCCGTGCGATGACTCCTATCTCAAATGTTGCTCGTATTTCAAAGCAAAAATCGCTTGCTCGACAGCTCCTATCTCAAAATCTCGTATGTTAGGGCACTCGTATCTCAAGGTACCACTGTATTATATGTCAGGCACCAAGGAGGCCAAAAGTAATTGAGATAGAATTTTTAAGAACGCACTGTTTAACGGGGGACAAGAAAAACAGATGAGACCTGCACTCGGGAGCTATGACGGTGATATCGTTACACAGTGAGAAGACATGAATAAGGTGTCAGAAAGGCTCCTGGAGAGTCTTGTTGAGCTGGCTTCGAAGTGAGACATCCTTCAAGAAGAAGGCAGGGCAGACGTCTGAGGGGCTGTAAACATGGCATGGAGGGCCTGGGCAGAGATGACCATTGGAGAGGTTGGCCGGCATCACGTCATGAAGCGTGTTGATCTTTTTTTTATACACAGTGGTACCTCGAGATACGAGTTTAATTCGTTCCATAACCTTGAGGAGTGGGAAACTATGAGATGCTCAAGTCGAGGTAAACTGGTGGGTTGTGTGCAGCCGGCCGATCCTCGCGATGACTCGTATCTCAAATGTTGCTCATATTTCAAAGCAAAAATCGCTCGCTCGATGGCTCATATCTCAAAAATCTCATATGTTAGGGCACTCATATATCGAGGTACCACTGTACTTGGAAATCAGTAACTCCACTCCTGGTTCTGGGGGGTTCTTGGCTCAGGCTGAACTCATCCATGTAACCATCCCTTCCTGGAGAGACTCGTCCCGATAAAGGCACATGCCCAGTTCAGACCAATGAGATGTATAAAGTAGTTGGCTTGGGCCTCCAAGGGAGACAAAATATTAAAACGAAAGCTTTCTCGCTCTTCTGAGAGAACTTCAAGAAGTAACTTCTCGCTCTGCCTGGATGTGGACCTGTCAGTGTGTGGCCCTGGGAATGTCAGCAGGTCACAGCGCAGCCAAGATGGGAAGCCGGCCTGCGCAAGCACACAATGAAAGGCCGCGCAGGAAGAGGAACGGGCCTCTGATAACATTGTTAAACCGCTGAATCAAATCAACCTTGAACTTCGTTTTTTTCTCGGGACTTCCAGTTTTGTGTCGGCAAATCCTGTTTATTACACACGGCAGTTTGAGTTTGGTTTTCAGTTACTCACAATGACACATATAAGTGGGAGGACAAAAGCAAAGAGGGAAAAAATGATATAGAATGTATTACCCATTTGTGTTAAAAAGAAACACACACACACACACACACACACATACACACACACACACATAAGGCATCTATAAAAATGTGCTTGACTATGCATAGATCGTTTTCAGAAGGACACATAACAACTGTTCACTGGGAATATTTGAGGAGTGGGTTGGGGAGATCTAGGGTAAGAAAGACTTTTCACTATTTATTTATTATTTGAAATTGTTTAATCAATGGCATATATTAATATTTCCACTTTTAAAATAGAATCATTAGTTCTGCTCCTGCAGGAATATATCCACAAAGAAATAGCTGGGACTTACCGTATTTCCCAGTGTATAAAGACGACTGGGCATATAAGACAACCCCCAACTTTTCCAGTTAAAATATAAAGTTTGGGATATACTCGCCTTATAAGACGACACCTGGCATATAGACGACCCCCGACTTTTGAGAAGATTTTCCTGGGTTAAAAATCACCTTATATATAAGCCGGAAAATACGGTATTCAGTAATTTTTTTGTCTGGGAAAAAGAAATGGCCCTTCGTTGGCTCAGATGATCTGCATCAGGAGGAGCAGCCGGGAGTCACCAGGCTCTGCACCCCATCTGGGTGGAGGAAAGGAGAGCTGGCCCCCGGCTTGCAATGCAGAGGCTGCTGATGGCTTTCTGCTGACCACGTGCCCTGAAGTTGGTTCACCTCACGTAGCCAGGCTCTCTCTGGGAGAAATCTGGGGGCTGTCGAAGGAGGAGACGTGGTCTGGAGTTCCCGTTTCTTTATGCGGGTGAAGAATCTTGGCCTACTGAGACCGGTTTGGCTCAGTGGATAGAGCGTCGGCCTGCGGACTGAAAGGTCCCAGGTTCGATTCCAGTTGGGGGCATGTACCATGCTTGCGGGCACATCTCCACTGTGGGGTGTGCAGGAGGCGGCTGATCGATGTCTCTCTCTCATCGATGTTTCTGACTTTCTATCTCTCTCCCTTCCTCTCTGTAAAAAAATCAATAAAATATATTTTTAAAAAAAAGAAAAAGAATCTTGGCCTTCTGTGGCTGAGGCTGCTGGAGAGAGGCCAGCAGAGAACCAGGTACCATTCATGTTTTTCCATCAGCTTCCCCAGTGGCACCAACTTCAAAGCCGAGGGTGAGAGCCAACCTCTTACGGCCTTCTTCCTCACTCCGAACACCACCTGTCGTCGCAGGAAACCTGGCCTGGCTCTGTCGCCCTTCCCTGTCCTTGTTCCTGCTGCTCCCTCTGCTATGATGCCACGCGGGCTGGGTTTCCTGGGACTCAGGCTCTGGCAAGGCGACTTGGGAGCAGCAAGTTTAAGGAGGACTCCTGTCGACAGACACGGGCAGAGGTGCTGAAGAAAACACTCTCCTTTCTGTCCGACTCTCTGCACTGTGAGCAAAACTCTGCAACTCACATATCACTTCTGGTCACCAAGTGTGCGCAGCTCCCCACCAAGCAATTCTCCGTCAGAGCTGGGGGTCCTGCAAGTTTCTTCCACTCTGACTCTGTGGACCTGGGGTAGCACTGACCCTCAGGTGGAAAGCTCAGCCCCCCGAGACCATCCTCCCAGCCCCCTTCGGTTGCCTCTGGCAAGTCCAGGGGTCACCCGGGCCTCTGACTGAGCTGCTGTCAGCCTGGTGTCCCCACAGCCACCTCCTCAGATTCACTAACGTGCTGGAACAGCTCACCACGCTTAGGAAGGCGGTTCGCTTATTATATTAGTGGTTGGTTGTCCAAGGAAACAACTCGGGAGCAGCCTTCTGGAAGAGACGCACAGGGCGAGGTATGAGGAAGAGGAGAGAACCTTCTGTGCCTTCTCTGGGCGAGCCGGCTCCTCCACCAATTTAAAAGCTCTCCAAACTTCCTCATTGGGGATTGATAGAGAGCTTAATTATGTAGGCATAATTGATTGAATCATTGGCTATTGGTGATGGATTTGACCTCTGGTCCCTCTCTCCTCAGAAGAAGTCAGGGGGTGGGTTCTCAGCCACCAGCACCCCTCTTGAGGCTGCCAGGAGCTCCTGCCCCAGTCCTCTCATTAGCATATAAAAGACTATTACACCAGAAGACATTTTCACTTCAGAGATTCCAAGGGTTTCAGGAGCCGTGTGCTAGAAAGCTAGGGAAAGAGGGCACAGATCAAATATATTTCTCGTAGGTCAAGGTGCAGCCAGCCCATCGGGATCTCTGAAGCTGGGGTGGCCCTTCCGAGTTGCCCCAAATCAGGATAAGGGACTGGGTGCCTCTACAGGTTCACATGATGGAGTCATAAAGGGGGGGACTCTAGGGATAAGGGCCACCTGGCTCAGGGGCTCTTCATTGCAAGAAGGCTGACAGCTGAGAGTGTGACAGACTTCCTCAACCCGGGGCATCCACCCTTCAGGCCTGAAGGGGCTCTGGGGGCACAGCATCCCCCATAAGGGTTCCCCACCCTCGTGCTTTCCAAATCCCCTGCTCACCTCCCGCTCTTGTAAACGCCTTTCCAGTAGGGCCCTTGGTATGCTGCTGATTTCCGTGCCCTGTGTCCTGAGCTTTTACCTAGATGCTTCTCCTGATTTCTCCCTGAAACACCAGGTACGTGCTAAGCATTTCACCTTTATCATCTCATCCCATAGGCCAAACAACCTTTGAGGTCAGGGCTACATCCCTTCCGTTGAACAGATGAGAAATCTGAGACCCGATCAGGGTAAATAATGTGTCCACAGATACAACTGCTGATCACTGTGTATTCCTGAATATCAATAGTACTGCCTCATCACAGAGGGACATCAAAGACAGTCGCACAGGGAAGTAAGTCTCACAGGGCAGCCCGGGGACTCTGTGGAAGGAGAGGGTGGGCAATCAAAGTGGCAGCGTCTGGCAGGGTTTCTGTCCATGTCCGTTAGCCCACCCCGAGACCACCCGGAGTCTCATAGCTCCAATGAAAAGACACAACCCTTGGTCATATCTCCTTGTCACCACTCTTAAGACTCCACATGTAGAAATTTTCAGTCACCAGTGGCCAGACTCATGCCTGTCCCTTTACCCCCAATGGCTCTGAAGTACCATGATACAAAATGGAAACTGCACCAAGACCGGTTTGGCTCAGTGGATAGAGTGTTGGCCTGTGGACTGAAAGGTCCCAGGTTCGATTCCAGTCAAGGGGATGTGGTTACGGGCACATTCCCAGTGGTGGTGGTGGGGGGGGAGAGTATAGGAGGCAGCTGATCAATGTTTCTCTCTCATCGATGTTTCTAACTCTCTGTCCTTCTCCCTTCCTCTCTGTGAAAAATCAATAAGATATACAGTGGTACCTCGAGATACGAGTTTAATTCGTTCCGTAACCTTGAGGTGTGGGAAACTATGAGACGCTCGAGTCACGGTAAACTAGTGGGTCGTGTGCAGCCAGCCAATCCGTGCGATTACTCATATCTCAAATGTTGCTCGTATTTCAAAGCAAAAATCGCTTGCTCAATGGCTCGTATCTCAAAAATCTCCTATCTCGAGGTACCACTGTATTTTTAAAAAATTGGAAACTGCTACGTGAATTCCCACTATTCCACTGTGTCCAGACGACTGTCCTTCTGCGCCTAAGAGTTCATTTAAAAAAAACTATTGTTAACATTTAAAAAAATCCGACGAGCCTGTTTAGAAAACTGGGACGTACAGAACAGACTCATTCTTGCCTCCCAACCCTGTCCCAGTTGTTGCGTTCGAGGGGCTAAGGCAGGGGTGCCCACAGCTACCAGTCCCTGCATTTATTGTTCGAAAAGAAAGAGAAGGAAAAATAAGCCTCAATGCTGCTATTATGCTGGCTAATTAAATTTCTTCTCGGCCATTACGACACCTTCGTTTTTGAGGATCATTACTTTTTGTGTAGCTTCTTTCAAGAGCTCGGTTTAAGGTGGGGCGTGAAGGGAACCGCTGGGCAAGGCTTGGAGCCACCAGCATGCTGGCACCTCTGGCCCTGGGTGGGCTGCTCAGGGGAGCCCCAGGATGTGACTGTGGAGGTGCCCTTTCTTCTGACGTCATGAACCACAGAGCGAGGGGAACAGCCACTCTCTTTACAGGGAAGCCATAGAGACAGGAGTGTGTTGACAACTAGCCTTTAGCTAATGTTCAGAATTCAGGGTGTTCGTTTCCTATTTAATATTCATTTGTTCACGAGAAGATGGAGCTGCCCTAAGGGAAGAGACACTGATGCATGTGGGGAAGAGGGCAGAAAGCAGAGGAGGCTCAGAGATGGTTCTGGAAAGAAGGGGGATGCAGGGACACCTCCTGTGTTGGAGGCTTTCAGACTGGGCAAGGCTATCGCACGCTTTTCTTTCCAGTTCCAGTCAGTCTCCTTTTCTTCACAGTTTGAGACTGGCCACTGTGAGATTATTGTCATAACGGACAAGGTAGACACCACAATGGGGCTTCTTACCCCACCCTTTGGAGAACCAGTGTCCCTCCACCGCACTGGCTGGGTGACCTCCTCCTCCAGGGGAGAAACTGAGGCAGAGAGAGGAGGTGTGCTTATTCTTAGTCTTCGTTACGCATCAGTATGCTCTCTGGCGGGCTGCCAGTGCTCCATAAATATGTATTAACTCATTAGAATGGAGACACTCAAACTTCTTCCTTTTCTTTTCCTCCCCGCGTTGTTGATAAATGTATGGGGAAGTGTAAATGATCATGCAATTATACCGAACTGAAAGGCAGTGGCTGAAATAGGTACCAAGGCTTAGACCACGTAACTCGGTGCTTGAGAGAAAACAAATGCCTGTCATCTCCGCTATCGCAGGCTCTGAGTCTGTTTGTTTCTCATCAGATCAGGTACTTGACCCTGAGCCCTCAGATCTGTAGGCGTGGCCCGGGTCTGCAAGGCCATTTTGAATTAAGGCTCCCCATTTTCAATAGTAAACAATTTCATTCACTGCTCAGACGCCTCAGGGGCTGAACAAACCACTAACCCCGGGTGAAGGCGGATGCTCTGCACAGGCAACATTTAGGGAAAGGCCAAATCCAGCAGAGGACATCTGCACGTTAAAGAAATCCGCTGCCATTTGGACATGTGTGTCAACCAAAGAGAATAGTAACAAAAGTATGTTTTCCATTAGAAAATGAGAGGAACGGGATAAGAAGCTCAAATGATATGAGGTGCCTGCCCATATGAGATAACTACGTTTAGTCTTAACTTTTTCCAAAGTGTCCCCCAAAAGATTTAAAAAAATAACTGTTAGTGACACAGAAAAGCAACACAATAGCCACTCGCCAACACTGTATTGCAAATGTCCAATTAGAATCAAATTTTATATATATAAATATATACATATATATACAGTGGTACCTCAAGATACGAGTGCCCTAACATATGAGGTTTTTGAGATATGAGCCGTTGAGTGAGCGATTTTTGCTTTGAAATATGAGCAACATTTGAGATAGGAGTCACTGCACAGATCGGCCGGCTGCACACGACCCACCAGTTTACCGTGACTCGAGTGTCTCATAGTTTCCCACGCCTCAAGGTTAAGGAACGAATTAAACTCATATCTCGAGGTACCACTGTATATATAATTATACATATATATACACATATATACATATATGTGTGTATATATACATTATACATAATTTTATATATATGTATATATATAGAGAGAGAGATATATAGATTTATATTTATACACACACACACACATAATGATAAATGTATGGGGAAGTGTAAATGATCATGCAATTATACCGAACTAAAATGTAGTGGCAGAAATAGGTACCAAGCCTTAGACCACGTAACACGGTGTTAGAGAGAAAACAATGTCTGTCATCTCCACTATCGCAGGCTCTGAGTCTGTTTGTTTCTCATCAAATATATAAATACACACACACACATATATATAAATATATACATATACCTATATATACACATAAACACATGGTGTGCCCTCAACATGGAACTTGCATTCCTCTGCCCACCACCCCACCTCCCGCTTCCTCCCCCCTCCACTCTGGCAATCACACGGATGCTCGAAAGTCAAGACCGGGTTCAGAGGATCCCAGAAGAATGTCTGAGATGAAATCAGACGTGACCCCTGGAGTCAGAGCATTTGCCGAGCATGGTTTTAATTACGGTCTCAGCCAGCCCCTGCGTCCCTCTCCCACAGCCTGCGCACCTCTGAAACGCGCGCGGCCCGCCGGCCTGCCAGCGGGAAGGCTTTATGGCCTCTCACTCCATTAAAAAATAAATAAATCAGCAGTCCCCGGGGCGGTCGCATGCTTAGAAGCGACGGAATGGCAACCTGTTTACCTCTTCTTAGACACTGAAATCCCTAGCCCAGGCACAGCCTTAACCGGCAAAGACTCGGCCTTATTGTGAGGGAATTAAAATTCTTTGGCTCTGAGGCAGTATGGCTGATGGCACGTGGCCTGGAGCTGAGGCCCAAGGGCTCATCCTGTGTTTGCTGGGGTCTCAGAAAATTGTCCAGAATGGATGGAGGGAAAGAGTTTTGCATCTTAAAAATGTGTAGGTCCTACCCCCCACCCATCACCATTTATCTCCCCTGTACCCTCCTCCACCTCCATCCACTTCCATCTAAATAGCTATTAAAAAAAAAACTTTTTAATGTGCAGGTACTTCATGACAAGCTCAAGTTGTTAAAACAGGGCAGCAATCGAACTTTCAGATGCAAAGGAAATGAAGTCGATAAATGCAGGAGTTTAGGTATCATATCGCTGGCGGGGGGAGGGGAGGATTTTTGGAAGCTATTGGAGAGAAAGATTGAGAGAGCTGAGAGCTGCAGGCAAAAGAAGAGACACTGGCCATGACCTGGGAAGGAGAATCTGGCAATATTTAGCTTTGAGAAAGGAGAGTGTCCATCATCAAAATTTCCCTCTTTGGCCGAGACCGGTTTGGCTCAGCGGATAGAGCATCGGCCTGCGGATTGAAAGGTCCCAGGTTCGATTCCGGTCGGGGGCATGTACCTTGCTTGTGGGCACATCCCCAGTAGGGGGGTGGCTGATCGATATCTCTCTCTCATCTATGTTTCTGACTTTCTATCCCTCTCCCTTCCTCTTTGTAAAAAAATCAATAAAATATCTAAAAAAGAAAGAAAAAAAGAAATTTCCCTCTTCAAATAGTTGGTGTTGGTGTGATAGTTAATTTTATGTGGCAACTTGGCGAGGCAAAGGTGCCCAGTTATTTCATCAAATGCCAGTCTAAATATTGCTGTGAGGTTTTGTTTTTTTTTTAAGATATAATTCACATTTAAATCAGTAGGCTTTGAGTTAAGCAGATATCCCTTGATAACATGGATGGGCCTCCCCCAATCAGTTCAAGGCCTTCAGAGAAAAGACTGGGATTCCCCAGAAAAAGAGAATCCTGCCTGCAGATGGCCTTGACTCCAAACTGCTGCAGCAGCTCTTCTCTAGCTCTACAGGCTGTGCCTGCCCTGCAGACCTCAGACTGCCAGCCTCCATAATCACGTGAGACAGTTTCCTTCATATACCCCTGCGTCTACATACATCCCATTAGTTCCGTTTCTCAGGAGAACCCTGGCTCATAGTCAGGATGTACAGAAGAAACAAACAAAACAAAAAAAGGAACAAGTATTTGGGCGCACATCAAACATTTATGATGGTTTTCTCTTCATCTCTTTACTCCTCACAACCGTCTTGCAAAGTAAGCATTTCTCCCATTTTCCAGACTAGAAAACTGAGGCTTTGTTTTTGCCCAGAATCACAAAGCAAGTGAGTGGTGGACCTTCTAGTCACCCGGGTATGACTGTCTCCTACATCTGTGTCCCTTCCAGGACCTCACTTGACCCCTATACAAGCCTTGTTCCCTGTTATTCCAAAAAGCAGAGCAAGACCTTGTGTCTCCACACAGACAAGCCAGCCTCAAGGAGGGAAGCTGACCTGTAGAGAGAAGTCAGGGTGAGAGAAAGCCCTAATTATTAGGTGTGATCAACTAATGGAATCGATAACCTCTCCCCCGGCCTTTAAATCACTTCACAAGGCACATTCCCCTTCGCTTAGACCACATTCCACTTGCTTAGCCCACATCCCACTTGCCAAGACCATTATCCTTCCCTGGTGGACCTTCCTTCCGTGGATCTGGGCCCGTCCAGAGAATTCTCCGCCCGGAAATAGCCCACGGAGAGTCCTTTAAAAACCCCTGACACCCCATCCCTGGGTGCTGGAACCATTTGGGGGCTCAGCCCACCTGGTATCCAGGTGGCCTAATAAATTCATCATCCCTCACCACTTTGGCCTGGTGTGTCCCTCCTCCTTTGGCAACCCTAACAACACTCACGACATTCACGACCTTGGCCTCAGTGCTTTGAGAGGCCAGTGCCCCCTGCCCCTCCACTGCCAGTTGTGTGTTTGTTTTTTTTTTACCACGTTTATTGGGGTACTAGAGGCCCAATGCATGAAATTCATGCAAGAGGAGGCCTTCCTTCCCCCGGTTGCGGCACCGGCTTCCCTCTGGCACCCGGGACCCAGGCTCCTCGAACAGCCCCAGCTTCTGTCTGGAAGGTCATCAGAAGGATGTCTGGACGGACATCCGGTCTAATTAGCATATTATGCTTTTATTATTATAGATCATGGACCCACAATAAACTGTGTACAATTTGATAAGTTCTGTATACACCCACGAAACCAACATCACATGTGAGATCATGAACACACCACTACTTCTATGAGCTTCCTTGGCCCTTTTATAGCACTTTTCTCCAGTCCTGCTCCACTCCCTCTGTCGGCAACCACTGACCAGCTTTCAGTCACTCTAGATTCGTTTGTATTTTCTGGAACTCATATATTAGTGGAATCACACACTATGTATTTTTTGAGGGGAGGGGTTGTAGAGAAGATCTGGCTTCTTTCCTACAGCATAATTATTTGGAGATTCATCATGTGTGTGTATCAATAATTCATCACTTTTTACTCCTGAGTACGTATATCCCATTGTCTGCATGTACCATAGTCTGTTTATCCATTTCTCCGCAGGTAGCAATTTCCAGTTTGGGGCTATGACAAGTGAAGCTGCTGTGAGCATTCAGGTCTTTACATGGGCATCTGTATAGGGTGGCAGACTATGGCTTATTCTGTGCTTCCCACAAACACAGCCACACACATTTATTGCCTTACTCGTGCGTTTATTATCTGTGGCTGTGTTTTGCATTACAATAGCGGAGTGGATAGCATCTTGCCTGGCAAAGTCAAAAACACTGACTTCTCAGTTTCCCAACCCCCTGCTGTTATATCAATTCCTAGGAGTGGAACAGCAGCACATAAAGGAAGTGTATGTGAGAAGCTGAACAAAGTGGTTGCACCATTTTTCATCCCCGCCAGCAGTGGATGAGAATTCTAGTTGCTCCATATCCTTGCCAAAACTTAATATGCTCATTCTTTTTAGCTTAAGCCATTCTAATAAATGTTATCTCCTTGAGATTTCAATTGGCATTTTTCTGATGACCAATGGTATTTCTTTTTTCATGTATTTATATGTGTCTCGTGTGTTTGAAGCCCTCCAGATACTTCGGTAAGTTTGTAACTTGAAAAAGCCAGGTAGAGTGTCTTATAGCCCCACGCTGCCTGCTCACACACTGTAGATAATCCTGAGGTTTTACCTGTTCCCACATCACTAGGAATAAACAACATGCATCTTTTCTTCTTCCTATGAAGTCTAAAATCTCATTGGAGAAGCAAGACCATGACAATACAGCAAATAATTCAAAGCCACTTATTATCAACGAGTAGCCCTGCACACAAATCTGTGCACCAGTAGCTGTCTGCGCCCTCCTATAGCTCTTCTCTACCTCCCCCTCATAGCTCGCTGCCCTTCCCACTCCTGTAGCTCTCTGCTGCCCACTTGCAGTTCACTGCCCCACCCTTCTGCAGATGCATGATCCAGTCATTATGCAGTCGGTCATCACGCCTCAAGGTGTAACGGGTAATTAGCATATTCCTCTCTGACTCAGAGATAGTCTGCAGGATTTTAATCAGCATTAGGGCTTATTTCTGTGCTTGTATTCTTTCGTTCTTGCTCCCTTCTTTCTGTCCCTCCTCTCTCCTCTTTCCCCCATTTGCTTTCTTCCTTCCCTCCACTCCTTCACTTCACATTTACTTTGTACCCAGAGCCCATTCCTTTATCTAGAAGAGCATACAGAATTGAGTCAAACAAGATCACTCACCTCAGAGAATGCCAGAAAGAAGTTTCCTCAGAGGAAGTGGGGCTTGAGTTGAAAGATAATAGCTGAGTGCCATTTTCTGTAGAATGAAACATAGATTTGACATTTATTATAAAACTAAAGGCCCAGCGCACAAATTCATGCACCGGTAGGGTCCCTCAGCCTGGCCTGCGGGATTGGTCTGAAACTAGCTGTCCAACATCCCTCAAGGGCAGTGGTTCTCAACCTTTCTAATGCCGTGACTTTTTAATACAGTTGCTCACATTGTGGTGACCCCCAACCATAAAATTATTTCCGTTGCTACTTCATAACTGTAATCTTGCTACTGTTATGAACTGTAATGTAAAAATCTGATAGGCAGGATGTATTTTCATTGTTACAAATTGAACATAATTAAAGCATAGGGATTAATCACAAAAACAACATGTAATTATATATTGTGAAATATTTATTTTTAATTATAAATAAATGAAATTTTTGTCTTGAATCGTGGTGTAGCATGGGTAACAGTCTTCATATGACAACGTTAAACTACATTGCTACACTTTGCTATACCGAGGAGCGGTGTGTTGGTTACTAAGACCATGGGAAATAGGTGTTTTCTGATGGTCTTAGGCGACCCCCTGTGAAAGGGTCATTCGACCCCCAAAGGGGTTGCGACCCACAGGTTGAGAACCACTGCTCAAGGGGTTCAGGATTGCAATAGGGCACAGGCCAGGCTGAGGGACACCACTGGTGTACAGTTGGGGTGGGGAGGAATGCAGAAGGTTGGCCAGCTGGAGAGAGACTGTGACAGGGCTCCAGGGTGTGTCAAGCTTGTCTCACTCAGTCTGGATTGGCCATACCCCAGCAGAAAGATCACCTACAGGTCAGAGCATCTGCCCCCTGGTGGTCAGTGCACATATAGCAAGTGGTTGAATCGCCTTAGCATGTCATTAGCATATTATGCTTTGATTGGTGAACAGCTGACCAGCCCACCAGACACTTAGCATATTAGGCTTTTATTATACAGGATGAATTTTGTGGTTCTCTATAAAACTTGAAAATTTCAAGTCTTCTATTTGACCCATTGTTGATAAAAACAAATAAAGGTGTTTGTTAGTTCTTTTTCTCCACTATTAAAATCACATACATTTAAGAAATTTGAAGGGGTGAGGAAGGAGAGACTGACTAAATGACAGGAAAATCACCTGTGACATTACTGTCACTAGGTGTGATTCCTAATCACACCATCTACATACAACCACTATAGACATTTTGGTATTTTTCTATTTTTTTTCCTGTATAGCAAATATAACCATTAAATGTTTATATCCTGATGTTTTCTTGACATTTTCTCCAGAATTTTCTAGTTCATTATGATTTTTGGTCAACATAATTTTCAAAAGGTCTAGCTGAATGACAATAAGAGTTTCCTTTAAAATTTCCCTGTTGTTTTATATCTAAATTGCTACTGGTTTTTCCTCATTAAAATGCTCTGTTGATAGATATTTATCAACTTGATATTTATCATTTTAGTGTTTTATAGGTGAAAGGACCTTTAAGGGATAATCAAGTCCAACCATCTCAATTTTCAGAGACAAAACTGAATATATGGGTAATGAGTCCTGAGCTATGCTTCTCAAACTTTAATGTGTTTGGGGATTGCGAGGGGATCTTATGAAAACATTTATTATGGTTCAATGGGTTTGGGTAGAAGCCAATATCCCACATTTCTGACAAGTTGTCAGGTGATGCAAATGACGCTTAAAATGTGATTTAGCCGAAACCGGTTTGGCTCAGTGGATAGAGCGTCAGCCTGCAAACTGAAAGGTCCCAGGTTCCATTCGGGTCAAGGGCATGTATCCTGAGTGCGGGCACATCCCCAGCAGGGGGCGTGCAGGAGGCGGCTGATCGATGTTTTTCTCTCATTGATATTTCTAACTGTATCCCTCTCCCTTCCTCTCTGTAAAAAATCAATAAAATATATTACAAAAATAAAATAAAATGTGATTTACATGCCCGATAAAGGATTCGAAGGCCAGTGTGTCTGTCTACAGAGCCCAAGCATAATCGGTGATGCTGTCCTTCCCCTCTTAGCCAGGATAAGGCTACAGTGGCTACATAGGACCAACAGGTGGAAGCTTTCAGATGTAACAGAAATATCACTTCATTATCTTAATTTTGGAACATCTTTTCCACCAACCATCAGAAGTGTGGAAGCTCGGGTGAATACCCAATTAATGGAAAGTTTTCATGGAAATTCAATGATGGAGAGGAGCTTCTATCTTCTGGTGGCTTTTAAGGGCCTCCCAACCCCAAGGTTAAGATTGTATGCTACTCTTGCATACTTTACGTGTTTATCTGAACAGCTAGCTTCTCAGCCCTTTAAGATTTAAGAAGCCATTTTCTGATAGAAGTTATATTGCCAGGCATAAAAAAAAAAACAAACAAGCGAAATTAGTACCTTAAAAAAAAATCAGACCGGGTGTGAATTAGAGACCCAGGAGGTGGAGTTGTCACATGAATCTCTCTCTCTCAAAAAATAAACCTCATATTTTATTTCTTTTATTTTTAATATATTTTATTGATTTTTCACAGAGAGGAAGGGAGAGGAATAGAAAGTCAGAAACATCGATGGGAGAGAGACACTGATCAGCCACCTCCTGCGCGACCTACAGTGGAGATATTCCTGCAAGCAAGGCACACGCCCTTGACCGGAATCGAACCTGGGACCTTTTAGTCTGCAGGCTGACGCTCTATCCACTGAGCCAAACCAGTCTTGGCAAAAACCTCATATTTGAGAAAATTTTCAGAAATATATTTTGCATTGGAAGAAAATGTCAGAATTATTTAACACAAGATGGGAAGCAAAATGCAAATGTAAATGATTGGGGTCTCTTTACGAAAGGAGGAGGAAGGGAGTCACTTCTTGGTACAGACACATTTCTCCTTACGAGGTTTTCATATGATAATGTTCTCCTTGAAACCTGCTAAGTGCCTCAGTTGTAAATTTCAAATCCTCACTGCATGAGGAGCTTCAGCACAGAGAGGAAGAAGATCCTGCTTGTTTTTTATGTAAGCTGCATTAAAACTTCTGAAAATCCTCCTGGAGGTGTTGGTTTTTCTTCCGTTTTCCAAAAGCTGGAGCTCCTGCTTGGTGATACACCGGGACATGGATGACAGAGACAATGCCTCTGAGATACCACCTGTGTAGCCCATGACTGTGACCTGCCTAGGAACATGTGAGACTTCTCTCCATGGGTTAGACACCAACTGCTCAGTCTGTCTCAAACCAAGCTTTTTATCCACCTTTTCTGCCACACCAGGTCCTCCATCTGATTCTGAATAAGTTCATCTCATGTCCTTCTTCTCTTCTCAAAAACACAAGTCAGAGTCCCCAACATGTGACCTCCACTGTCACATCAGGACCAACTGGATCCAAATGTAATCCCCACTGCTTCCTACAAGTTCCTGCAACCTCAGCCTTTCTGATGCACCCTCACATGGATACCAGATTCCTTTTTTTAAAAGACAAATACAGTGGTACCTCGAGATATGAGTTTAATTCGTTCCATAACCTCGAGGCGTGGGAAACTATGAGACGCTCGAGTCGTGGTAAACTGGTGGGTTCAGCCAGCCGATCCTCGCGATTACTCCTATCTCAAATGTTGCTCGTATTTCAAAGCAAAAATCGCTCACTCGACGGCTCGTATCTCAAAAATCTCGTATGTTAGGGCACTCGTATCTCGAGGTACCACTGTACTATTCTTCGTAAGTGCGAAGTCACTCTTTCATCAGGAGTTTTTGACTAACACTTAGAGGTCACAATTCCTCACCTGGTCTATTAAATCACCTTTGAACTGCCCCCAACTTCTCTGTCCAGCCTCATCCCCCTTTAAGCAACAGTCTAGCTGCTAATGGAGGGGAGCATGCCTTCTCTCCCCAGGTTGCTTGTAGGAGTAGGGGTCCTTGAGGTACCACTGGAATACGCATTTTTGGAGGCCCCCATCGGAAGATGAGGTATGGTAGAAAGCTTTATTTCCATAGAATTACCCCCCTCTGCGTTTCCAAAGTCCCATTTCGCTTAGTTCAGTTACAGAAGAAGTGTAGCTGGGGCATCAGTAGAGCTAAAATCAGAGTCAATGTCCAGAGTTTTCTTTCTGTGTTGGAGACTAGTCCTGTTCAGCATCAGACTCGCTGCAGTCCATCAGTCTATTAACATGGGGTTCACGTGGTGGTAGTTCATAAGGGTGAATGCAAGAGAGCATGCCCCAAGCAACAAGAACCCCAAGAGTCCCACAGCACATGAGTCAAGCACAGTAAGAGAGCGAATGCCTTTGTCCAGGGGATTATGTCTTCCAAAGCTTTGCGCACCACATTCATTCTGGCCAACCATCTCTGTCCTGAGGTGTGATTGACAGGCAAGAATCTTCCTTATGTCACCCCAGCTTTACTGGGAATGAGTCTGTCTTCCCTAAGTGGTTCCCTCCACCCAGTGTTTTATAAGGAACATGTCTGAACTTCCCTTTTGCTCCTTTCCTGTTATTATTTTTTTAATATATTTTATTGATTTTTTTTACAGAGAGACAGGGAGAGGGATAGAGAGTTAGAAACATCAATGAGAGAGATACATAGATCAGCTGCCTCCTGCACACCCCCCACTGGGGATGTGCCTGCAACCAGGATACATGCCTTTGACCAGAATTGAACCTGGGATTTTTCAGTCCATAGGCTGACGCTCTATCCACTGAGCCAAACCCTTTCCTGTTATTGATAACCAGATAATTACAACAGTACCATAGCCACACAAAAGAACATTCCATCCCTGGAAGATATATTTAGGAGGTAAGTTTGCATAGTGGTTACAAGCTTTCTCTCCAAATTGCACGGGACCTTGAAGTTAACTCTGAGCCATCCTCTCATTGTTAAAATCAGGAAAGTGCCTCTCTCCTCTACTCAGATCAAGGATTCAAGTTAAAACTTAGAGCAGAACTTTCAGTTTCTGCTCCAGCAGGCAGAGTATTTGAATGAGCATTGTTCCTGATCTTACAATAGGAGCAGAACGAAACACAAGCTTATGAGTATTTCTTAATCAAAGAACTAGATCTCAGGGTAATGAGATAGATCAAAATCTAAAGAGAAATAGTCACCTGCAAAGAAACAGAAGCATTTAACTGGGCAAATATAGCTGGACACCACTAAGAAGAACACAGTTGGAAGAGTTCATGAGTGGAGGTTGGTGAGAAAGCATAGTGCTCTTGGGGGCCATATGTATTAAGGGAATTTACACACTTTTGTAGGCTTTTTCTCCAGGGATAGTACTTGGAATGAATCATAAGAAAGTGTCACTTATGGCTCGGGCAGTCACTGAAAAGTGAACATAAAATACAACCAGGACCCTTTGCATAAATGAGGACCTCATTAACAGTAAGGCAAGACCTACCTTGCATTTATATAGGGCTTATATTTTTTACACATATTGTACTTTTATAGACAGAAAATAGATGTCAAATAATTCAGTTTCTTTC